>JBBMOL010000020.1:7800000-7990355 GCA_037954665.1 Laguncularia racemosa | reverse complement strand
ATTTTGAATTTTCTTTATTATGGCGGTTTGCATGCATATGTGTGTGTGAGTAGATGCGGTCGAACCCAGACCATCCTAGAAACCTAAGACGGGGAGCCATTGTGTAGGTTTCGGGCGAAGTGAGTTGATTCACCGTTCGGGACCGATTAGGCTACCCCACCCTATGCTTTGATATGGCCTGAGATCCATTTCTTCGAGAATGCGGGAGGCCATAGAGCTCGGGAACCAATTAGAACCAACCTACTTGCATACATAACATCACAAGGGGTTGACAATTGAATGACAATGTAATGGTTTGTTATTTTGTCCTTGGAGTTCAGGACCATTTCCCTGTAATGTTTTCGTAGTTCTGTTTGTAACTAGGCTATTTCTAATTGTAATAGATGGCTAGTAGTGCAGTCGACCGTCTCCTCCGCAAAGAAATACGGGTGTACAAACCTTTGGACCCGAGGTTGGTACTGGACCATTGGTTTACTTTGTACAACCCGGAGGAGCAGGCCTTCATCCAGCAAAAGATCGGCCCCATACTCTCACTGACAAAGATAGAGGTGAATTTGCCTTTAGTCCGGGCCATGCTCCAATTATGGGAAATCGAGCCCGCTGCTTTCTTTATCGGGCCGCATGAGATCACCCCTACCCTGGAAGAATATACCCAGTTGCTACAGGCTCCAGCACTGACTGATCAAATCTATATGCCAAACCTTGAGGCCAAGCTAGCCGGTACCTTCAGCAGATTATTGGGCATCCTTAAAACAGCAGTCAACAAAGCCCTAGCAGACTGTAATGGATATTGCATACGAATGGATGATTTAGAAGCCTGGTTTATCGCCCGAGAGGACAATGGGGATAGAAAGGACATCTTGTGTGGGGACCCCAAGACTTACAGACAGAGAAAGGTGAACGCTTTCATCTTGACAGCCTTCGCCACCATACTATTCCCCATCGGGACCTTCTATATTTACTACAGGGTTGCAGAGCTGGTGACCCAATTCCTAGAGGGAAGATCCTACATCCCGGCTCTACTGGCTGAACAGATCCGGAATTTAAACTTCCTCAAGAAAAAAGGCCATGGGATCCTTCGCTCCAACCTCAACCTTCTGCTAATATGGTTTGTAAGCCACCTCAAGTGTTTCGGGTTGAACATGGTCAGGAAAACCCTAGCCCAGCAGGTGGATCTGGTGGATTCATGTGTAGAAAAGGTAAAGCTACCCGACGACCTTACCAGCCACAGTTGGGTAGAGCTGCTTAGGAGCTTCAGTGCCGAAGATATTCTATGGACAGCCAGGTGGAGTTGCTGTAACAAAATCATCTTGACCTGTAGAAACTTCCAAGCAGTGCCTTTAATCGGAATCAGCAGATGTATCGGATATCACCCAAACTCAGTGGTCCGCCAGTTCGGCACTATCCAAGACATAGTCTATCGGCCCTCGGTACAAGCAGTTACCTTTGATTATCAAGATCCGAACCTGTTAGTAGCTGAGAAGTTTGTGAAGCTGGAAAAGGTCAAAGCACTTTGGGAAGCCAGAATTGAAAGCCCGAATGTGGACCTCGAGGAATTAGATGGCGAAGTGGGAAAGCACCGAGCCACCAGAGAATTTGTAATCCACCAGCTATACCAGATAGGGGAAAGAGTGTATCGAGTTCCAGACGTCACCCAACCAAGACCAAACAAGATCAATCCAGAGACAGAAGTATACCTGGAGCAGGTCAGGGCCCGAATGGAGGTATACTTTGAAGCTGCGGATCATAAGAAAGACATCTGGAAGGGACGTTTCAAAGAATCCGACCAAAGGAACAAGGCCTTAGAAGCACAATTGGAGAAATGCCAAGCCAAAGTCAAGGAATTGGAAGCGGTCATCAGTGGGAAATCTGAGCCTCCACAACAGAAGACTAAAAGAACTAAGAAGTAGATCTTTATTTGTAATATTTCATTTTGAACTCCAGAATTCTCAATATTAATAAAAGTAAAGTTTCAATATTACATTGTCAATCAGTTGTCAACCCTTTTACTTTTAGCATCCGCGTGACACATGCATATCATTCGTGCATTCATTACACTAAAAGCAAAACAAAATGCGCGTCCAGGTATCAAAATAGCTTCCAAACAATCGAACCCTCCTCGAAGCCCAGTTCTCACGCGCTCAAGAACAAAAATGGCCAACAGCAGTGATAACCGCAACAACACCAATGCTGAAGCTGCCTCGGACTCTAGGATCATGTCCCTAGAACAAACAGTCCAACAACTGGCTGCCTAGGTTCACCTCTTAACTGAAAGCATCGGCCTCCTACGCAACACTCAGCCAACCCAGGAAGAGTATTCAGGGGCCAAAAAGGGAAAAACAGTGGAGGGACAGCCTCCGGAATATGAGGAGATCAATTCCCACCTTAACCCGGCTTTTGAATATGAGCCAAAAGTCAACTAGGGGCCGACCTCTGACGACCTGAAGAAGGAAATGGAAGAGAGGTAGAAGGAGATGGAGAAACGACTCTTCCAGCAGCTCCATGACAAGATGAGAACCATTGAGGGCCCTGACGGTTTTGAACAGGCCGGAATCACCAACCTGCCAGCATACAGAGAAGAGGCATACCCCGAGAAATTCAAGACCCCAGATTTCGAAAAGTATGATGGGACCGGCTGCCCCAAAATGCATACCAGGCTATATGCCCAGAAAATGAGCAAATATGCTCAATACAACCAGCTCATGCTTCAGACATTCCAAGACAGCCTCATAGGCCTTGCACTGGTTTGGTATGCCCACCTGGACTTCAACATTGTCAACACTTGGGAGAAGCTAGCCCGGGCGTTTTATGACCAATATAAGTTCAATATTGAAGTCGCCCCATCTGTAATCGACCTGGGAAGTCTCCGGAAGAGACATGCTGAGTCATTCAAGGAATATGCTCAGCACTGGAGAGCCTAGGCCGCTAGGGTAGCAACCCCGATATCTGAGAAGGAATTGACATCCATATTTGTCAATACCCTGGACAAGACCTACTTTTCACACCTAGTGGGCCAGACCTTATCCAGTTTTGCAGAGGTAGTGGCTGCGGGGTGCAGGATTGAGAACGCCATCACCACCGGTAGACTCCAAACAATGGAGCCTCCTAGGGTCACACCGACACAAAGGCCTGTGGGAGGAAACAGAGCTAAAGAGTCCACTGTCAGCACGGTCCACTCCAATAAAGCAGAAAAGGTCGGGACTCGTGTTACATTTCAGACCACGAGTAACCCAGTCCAGCAACCCACGACAGGTCAAACTCAGGCTGTCAGGGTCCCAAGGCAGTTCACTCCAATCCCCATCCCACTCAGTCAAGTCTTCGCTCAGTTGAGGGCAGACAACTTGATTAGTTTTGAGATCCCCAATGACAGGTATAAGCCTAAGAACTTTGACTCAAATCTCAAGTGTGACTTCCACATGGGTCAGGAGGGGCATTCCACAGATAGGTGCTGGAGGCTCCGACACAAAATCCAAGATTTAATTGATGCAGGAATCATACAATTGGATTTTGTGAACACCCCAGCACCCAATGTCAACACCAACCCCCTGCCCAATCACAGGCCCGCCATTAATATGATTACACCTGAGGAGTCGGTTCCCAAAGAAGCCCTGAAGACCGAGCCGCAAAAGAAGCAATCCCGCCAAGCTCTAGAAGAGACTTCAAAAACACACATTAAAAGAAGGTGGTCAGCTGGAGACCCAACGGTCGGCACGTTGGGAGAATCACACGGGAGATTTCAGTACTTGGTAAACTATTCTTATACCCCGACTGAACAAGGGCCATTAAGTGGATGGGGACCGGAATTTGAGAAGGAAGACAACCCAGTAAAGGAAGAAGAGAAGACTATAAACATGATCAATGAAGTGAACATGGTAACCAGCAAGGAGGGCCATCAGTTTAAAGAGGGGCAGCATGGGACGTTTGGACTAGGGTACATTCCTACGGCCGCAGAAGAAGCGCAAACGAAAGGTGTCAAAGGCAGAATAAGGGGGAAGCTGATCGACACCCAGATGTGCATCCCACCTCTCCAACAATCTTTCCGAAAGGCAAACGTCAGTCAAGAACTCTGGATAAATGAGGAGGACGACAGCAAGGGGAAATCAACTCCCCGCACGTCTAACCAGCATCCGGCTCTCAACAATTGGTTTTGTTATCCTATCAGTAGCGCTAGGTTAGCTCAAAAGTAGAGAAAAATTATTAAACAAATTTTATTGAGACTCTTTATCAAGTTCAATTACAGTTTGTTTTTCTTCTTCTTATATATATATGCTTTCATTTTACTCAGATCTCCTACCATCGAACATCAAGGATATTTCGCGCAGGTAGAAAGTAAAAACGCTGATATCGTTTCCAACGCTGTTGGGTCAGTTGTTGAAGGCGATATTTTAGACCAAGAAATAATACAAGAAAATTGGCTAAAACATGAACAAGGCGGAATCTCGATCGACGAGCCTGTGGAGACAGTAAATCTAGGAAGCATGGAAAACCCTAAGAACCTCAAAATTGGAACCAGTTTGAGTGCCGAGCAAAAACGTGAGATAACCGAGCTATTAACGGAATATGCAGATGTGTTTGCCTGGTCGTATGGTGACATGCCAGGGTTAGACCAGTCAATAGTAGTTCACAGGCTTCCCACAAGGGAAGATGTCAAACCTAAAAAACAAAAACTGAGAAGATTTAGGCTTGACATCTTACTGAAAATCAAAGAAGAAGTCAAGAAACTGCTAGAAGTAGGGTTCATTGAAGTATCCGACTACCCAGAGTAGGTAGCAAATGTAATCCCCGTCATGAAAAAGAATGGAAAAGTATGCGTATGCGTAGACTTTTGGGACTTAAACCAAGCCACGCCAAAGGATAACTTCCCCCTACCTCATATTGATGTTCTAGTAGACAACACTGCAGGAAACCATCTCTTCTCATTCATGGACGGTTTCTCAGGATATAATCAAATAAAAATGGCTGAAGAAGATAAAACCAAAACGACTTTCATCACAACATGGGGAACTTTCTGTTACAAAGTCATGCCTTTCGGTTTGAAGAACGCCGGGGCGACGTATCAGAGAGCCATGGTCGCTATACTTCACGATATGATACATCATGAGGTGGAAGTATATGTCGACGACATGATAGCCAAATCTAAAGAAGAAGAAAGCCATATAGGTATCCTGGGAAAATTGTTCAAACGACTGAGAAAGTTCCAGCTTAAGTTAAACCTAGAAAAATGCACTTTTGGGGTCACAACGGGGAAATTGTTAGGGTTTGTCATAAGCCAGGAGGGCATTAGAATCGACCCTGACAAGGTGAAATCTATATTAGAGTTACCTTCCCCACGCTCTGTTAAAGAAGTAAGAAGCTTACTGGGAAGATTAAATTACATAGCTCGATTTATCTCACAGCTCACCGACAAATGCCGGCCATTATTCCGTCTGTTGAAGAAGAACACCACAATAGAATGGGACGACGAATGCGAAGAGGCATTCGAAACAATCAAAGACTACCTTATAAAACCTCCGGTCTTGATAGTCCCGAAACAAGGAAAGCCTTTATTCTTATACCTCACTATACTCCCTGAATCCATGGGATGTGTGCTGGGGCAGAAAGATGACGAGGGAAGAGAGCATTATATATATTATCTGAGCAAGAAGTTCACAGATGGGGAACAGAGGTACTCAGAGGTGGAGAAGACGTGTTGTGCTTTAATCTGGGTCATGCATCAACTAAGGCAATACACCCTTTATTACCATATTGAGCTACTAACAAGACATGATCCCTTGAAATACTTGGCAGAGAAACCAGCCTTGATAGGGAGAATCTCTAAGTGGCAAATGCTCCTATCCGAGTTCGACATCACATACATAAATCAGAACTCGATGAAAGGGCAAGCCTTAGCCGACCAGTTGGCAGAACACCCTGTCGAGATAGATTCCCAAGAACTACAGGCCCAATTTCCGGATGAGAATATATTGATAGTGGAAAATATGCAAGTAGAAGACTTTAGGATAGAGCAGAACTTGAAATGGAAAGTGTTTTTCGATGGAGCCGCCAACGTGTTCGGTTGTGGGGTTGGGGCAGTATTGATATCCCCGGACGGCACTCAATTCCCTGCAGCGACGAGACTTACATTTCCCTATACCAATAATATCGCGGAATATGAAGCATGTATTCTTGGCCTCAAAATGGCCTGTCAAATGGGAATCCGTGAATTAGAGGTATACGGGGATTCGTCGCTCATCATACTACAGACAAGAGGGGAATATAAGACTAAAGACCCCAAACTGGTACCATATCATCAACACTTGACAAAGCTGATTGAAGAATTCAAGGAAAAAAACTTTCACATACATCCCGAGAACTCAGAATCAGTTCGCAGATGCCTTAGCCACACTAGCATCTATGATCCAGATAACAGAAGGAGCCGAAGTTCAACCGATGAAAATAGATATCGAAAGTCGGCCCGCCTACTGTTTAACAATTGAAAAGATACAAGATAACAAACCCTGGTATCACGATATAAAGACCTTTCTCCAAGAAGGTAAATACCCCGAAATGGCTAGCAAGAATGACCAAAGAACACTCAGAAGGTTAGCAAGCCATTTCCTATTAAGTGGGTCCATAGTTTACAAGAGATCATCTGATACCACCCTGTTGAGATGTGTGGACAAAGATAAAGCATGCGAACTGATGAAGGAAGTACACGAAGGAATATGTGGACCTCATATGAATGGCTACATGCTAGCCCGAAAAATCATGAGGTTAGGATATTATTGGTTAACCATGGAATCAGATTGCATAAAATATGTCAAGCACTGTCATTTGTGTCAAGTCTATGCGAACCGGATAAATGCTCCGCCCAACGAGCTACATTTGTTATCGGCACCATGGCCATTCTCCATGTGGGGAATCGACATAATAGGACCTATCACTCCAACAGCATCCAACGACCATAGATTTATACTGGTAGCGATTGATTACTTCACCAAATGGGTAGAAGCTTCATCATACACCAATGTCACAAAAGGGGTAATAGTCCGCTTCTTAAAAAGGGACATAATAGCCTGATACGGAGTTCCTGAGTCCATCATCACCGACAACGGTACCAATCTCAACAACAAATCGATGACAGGTTTATGTCAACAATTCCACATAAACCACAGAAATTCAACTCCCTACCGACCTCAAATGAACGGGGCAGTAGAAGCAGCTAATAAAAATATCAAAAAGATCATCGAGAAAATGACAACAACTTACAAAGATTGGCATGAAATGTTACCGTTCGCTCTCATGGCTTATAGGACTTCAATAAGAACATCTATGGGAGCTACCCCTTATTCATTGGTATATGGTGCTGAAGCAGTGCTACCAGTTGAAGTTGAGATACCGTCATTCAGAATCCTGTCAGAAACTCAGTTAACCGAATCAGACTGGGTAAAGAAGAGGCTTGATCAGCTGAATCTGATTGATGAAAGAAGACTTACCGCATTATGTCATGGTCAGTGTTATCAACAAAGAATGGCCCGAGCATTTAACAAGAAGATGAGACCTCGGTACTTTAAAGAGGGGGATCTGGTACTAAGGAAGGTTCTCCCGAATGCCCAAGACTCCAGAGGAAAATTCACCCCAAACTACGAAGGCCCTTATGTGGTGAAAAAAGTTATGTCGGGAGGTGCTTTGATACTGACTCAAATGGATGGTCCAGAATTGAGAGACCCCATTAACACAGATGCTGTAAAGATGTACTATCCTTAGGTAAGGGAATTAAAATTTTGCTAATGTTTATGAAAGCCAATGTTCGATACAAATTTTGTTGAGTCAAGTTTTTACTTTTTACAAGCAAAGTTAATATCCCTGAATGATCAACAATCAATTCTCATCATAACAAATATTCTTAAACACATTACCCACCATTTCACCAATGAAAGATAAACACTAAAATGATAATGAATCTTAATATGGTTTGTGATATAATCCTATCTATTTTTTAGCATTAAAACTGAGCGCATTATTAGGATAACATTACCGTCAAAAGAGCGTTGTGTATAAAAAAGGGAGCACATCAAAATTGTCGACCCTGTGTCAAGATAAGAAGAAATGAAGCAGAAGCAAACCAGCCCGAAGGTTCGGTTGTTTGGTTGCTATCCACGATAAAACTGGCAAGCACATTAAAAAAATAATAACTGTCATAAAAGGCATCACATCATTTAGGTCGGGCCATAGAAAGCATATTCAAAAGTATAAGATGAGTCAGCCCGTAGTGGGGCACTTGTCTGAACTTGCCTTTTAATAGGATGGTCAGCCCAAAAAGGGGCACTTCCCTAGATCTCTCAAGGTTAGCCCACATGAGACACCTTTTGAGCCATCATTTTCATCATAGGGTAGTCAGCCCAAAAAGGGGCACTTCCCTATATCTCTTCCAAGGTTGGTCTATAAAGATGCCTTCCAAGATATCATTTTTATATTAGGTTAGTCAGCCCATAGGGGGCACTTTCCTAAAACTTTGTCCTCATGGTCAGCCCATAGGGGGCACTTTTTGAGGCAAATTCAAATCTAGGTTAGTCAGCCCATAGGGGGCACTTTCCTAAAACTTTGTCCTCATGGTTAGCCTATAGGGGGCACTTTTTGAGGCAAATTCAAATCCAGGATAGTCAGCCCATAGGGGGCACTTTCCTAAAAACCTTGTTCTCATGGTCAGCCCATAGGGGACACTTTTTGAGACAAGTCCAATCCAGGTTAGTCAGCCCATAGGGGGCACTTTCCTAAAAAAAAAAAAAAAAAAAAAAAAACCCTGTCCTCATTGTTAGCCTATAGGGGGCACTTTTTGAGACAAGTTCAATTCCAGGTCAATCAGCCCATAGGGGGCACTTTTTGAGACAAGTCCAATCCAGGTTAGTCAGCCCATAGGGGGCACTTTCTTAAAACTTTGTCCTCATGGTCAACCCATGGGGGGCACTTTTTGAGACAAAGTTCAGTTCCAAGTTAGTCAGCCCATAGGAGGCACTTTCTTAAAAAAAAAAAAAAAAAAAAACCTTGTCCTCATGGTTAGCCCATAGGGGGCACTTTTTGAGACAAGTTCAATTCCAGGTCAGTCAGCCCATAGGGGGCACTTTCCTAAAAACCTTGTTCTCATGGTCAGCCCATAGGGGGCACTTTTGAGACAAGTCCAATCCAGCTTAGTCAGCCCATAGGGGGCACTTTCCTAAAACTTTGTCCTCATGGTCAGCCCATAGGGGGCACTTTTTGAGGCAAAGTTCAATTCCAGGTTAGTCAGCCCATAGGGGGCACTTTCCTAAAAATCTGTTCTCATGGTTAGCCTATAGGGGGCACTTTTTGAGACAATCCCATCAAAGGTTAGTTAGCCCATAGGGGGCACTTTTTGAGGCATTCAATTCAAGGTTAGTCAACCCATGAGGGGCACTTTCCTAAACCATACCGATTAGTCAGCTCTTGGGGCACTTTTCGGAAATATTCTTCCAAACAGTTGCTAGTCTAGCAAGACGCTTCTGTAGACAGGTAGCCAGCTCATAAGGGCGCTTCCTAAGTAAATCTTCTTTCCAAGGTTGCAAGTCTGATAAGACGCTTCCTATCATCATTTCTCATACATTCCTACACAATGATGGAGACATGTCCCATTGCCAATTAGTCAGCCCATAAAGCCCTTTTTGGAAAGGAACATCGTTCTAAATTGTTAGGACCATCTTAAATCGTAGGATTATTAGCTCTTGGAGCATTTTCCTACCAAAACCTAATTCAAGAGGCCAAAAATGGTGTCTTTTGTTTATCTTTGTAGTCAAGTTTTTCAAACTTTACCACAAAGAGGGGCAGCTGTAAACACCCCATTTTTGCCCTAGGAATCAATAATTTTCAACAATAATCAATTTTCAATTTTTCCCAATTTTTTTCAATTTTTCTCTAATTTACCAAAAATAATAAAAATATTCAAAAAATAAAAATAAATAGGAAAACACATCAATTTTGAAAAAATGATTTCAGAAATAGTAGTAATAAATAATAAACAATTTTTACAAAATTTGGAATTTTCAAAAAATACAAAAAAATAGAAAAATTGCATTGCATATATGCAATTTGCGAAATTAGAAAAATCAAGAAAGTGGGCTAGCTCAGCTGGTCCGAACCATGGGCTAAGGCGTAGTGCAGGTGCGAGGTCAGGGGTTCGAATCGCGGGAGGAGCAGTTTCCGCGTTTTGCAGTTTTTTTACTTATCCAGGACACGTGGCAGCATCCGATTGGCTGGAGGAAGTGCATGAGCCGGGCGCATGATCGTCGTCTACCTCGGGTCCGAGATCGCCGGCGGAAGAGAAAATTCGAATTTCGGCCGTTTCGATTCGATTTTTTGCACAAATCCAACAGATCTTCAACAGAAATAAGATAAACATTATCTAATTGGAATCAAATCGCAACAAATCAAAGGATTTACACGAATCGGAGTTGGTTTTTCTAACCGAAAATCCGATCAGCTTCAATCGGAGAAAATCTGAGCTTATCCAGCTCGGTTTCAAGTGTCTATAAATAGGAATCGAAGGGAGAAAGCCAAAGGAGGAATCACAATTGAGAGAAAGTGAGGAAAGAGTGCAAATCGGAGAGCATCGGAGGAGACCCAAAACCGCGAAGCACCGGCCGAAGTTGAACCACCACCAGGAGGCGATCTGGGAGCAAACCACCACCACCATTGGATTCAGCAACCTCGAGAAGTTAGGATTCGACATCTCACTCGCTACAAAAGGCCACCGGAACGCCGTGAACGAGCCTTCCTCGCCGCCGTGTCCGATCGATCCGACCCGACCCGCGCACCGACCCGAATCCAAGTAAATCAGGTTTTCCAGATTTTTTTATTTATTTTTATTTATTTATTTATTATGTGTTATTTATTATTTTGTTATTTCTTTAGCCATTTATTTATTTGTTGGTTTAGGTTTTATTTTCAATAAATAGGAAAATGTAGAAATTAGGTTTTTTAGGATTTAATAATGTAAAATAAATAATAAAATATAGAAAAATAATAATAAAATTTTAGATGTCAAAATAGGATAGATAATAAACCAAAAATCACGAAAATCAATAAAAATTCCAAAAATCACAAAAATCCAAAAATCCCAAAAATCACAAAAATCCCAAAAATTCAAAAAAAATCCAATAAATTCCATAAATCCAAAATAACAAAACAAATCATAAAAATCATGAAAATCATAAAAAATTCAAAAATTATAAAAGAATCATAAAAAATGAGTTTTAGCACTTAAAAAAATCCTTTTCTTCAAATAAATCCAAAATTGATGTTTTTCCTAAAATCATTTTCAAAATAAAATCAAAGCTTAGGCTTAGCAGTTTTTTTTTAGAAAAAAATCCCAAAAATGGTAAGAACACAAACTAAAAGAGGTTTCATAAATTAAAATTCACCAAACCAACATAAGGTTTTCAAAAAAAGCGAACTACGGCTTGTTTGATCCTGAGTAGCAGGTACGTAGGCACCCATTCGGGTCAACCCATAAAATGAATGAAAAATCATTTTCTTAAAATAATTCAAAAACATAAAGTAACAGAAACATAATAAAACACATTTCTAAAGAGAAACAATTTCAGGAGATTAGGTGGTAACCGTAAAGGTTTTAATATGTTAGCCTCCAGACTTAGAAACTCTAGTTTTCCCTTTTCCTCTTTTCATAAAAACGAGAAGAGGAAATAACGACGACTAGTGGTCCAAATTAAGACTAATCTGCTCCTTTAGTCTTAATTCAATATTTCCCAACAACAGTTGGGTGGCGACTCCAAAAATCAAACGAAATTCCTAACTCAAGTCGAGGATCTATATTAGATGAGCATAGGGTCTAGTGTAGATCAGATTAGGAATGGAAATTCAAAAATTAGACTCGACAATCTTGAAACTGGGTTACAGCCAACTTCACTTTTCTCTCCTCACGACATTGGTGACAATCAAAGATCAGCTCTACCTTTTTCTCCCACTGCAAATAAGCCTCTGGATCAGACTTACCATGAAAAATGGGAAGTTCCAGTTTAATTCCACCCAATCCTCGATCTACATAATCATCATTCCCTCTACTTCTACCAGCAGTGTAACGCTCATGTGTTCTTCCTCTTCCTCTACCAGCTCCTACTCCTCTTCATATTCCTCTACCACCTCTTCGACCCCTATTGACATCCAACACTATACTATCTTCATACTCCTCCTCCAGATAGTCACTATCATCATCCATATCAACTGTCTGTGGAATAGGAATCCTACCTCCTCTATGCCCTTCTCTAGCACTAGGCTCCCCATTTTCAACTGCCTGTAACCTCAAGTTCATTCCCTCCATAGACTCTCTCATCTCTATCAATACTTGAGTCATACGCCTAAACTCTGATTGTTGAGCCTCCTTCAACAGTTTCTCATCTACAGTTCTCTCCTCCTTACTCACACTAACACCATTACCAGACATCTTATCCTGCAAAACTAACAGACGTTAATTAAAATTTCATAATGTAAGCTTGTTATCCTCTACATCAATCACTACCCTTACCGTTCTCCACATCAATCACTACCCTAGTAATGGTAAGGAATGGTCTTCCGAGGATTAGGGGCATATCTTCATCTTCATCTTCATCTATGTTCAGAATCACAAAATCAACAGAGTACATGAAATTTCCTACCTTTACCAAGATATTCTCAATGATCCCCTTGGGGATTTTCTCAGATCGGTTAGCAAGCTGCAAACTCATTATGGTAGGCTTTGGTTTAATTAGCCATAATTTCTTCAAGAAAGAATATGGCATTGGATTAATACTTGCCTTAAGATCGACCAAGGCTTTATCAACTGAAATGTCACTGACCAAACATAGCATTGTAAAACTACCTGTATCCTTTAGCTTTGGAGGAAGTTTATTCTAAATGATAGATGGGCAGTTTGCATTAACTTCTACTATAGAAACATCCTTTAACTTCCACTTGTTAGATGAGAGTTCCTTCAAGAACTTAACGTATTTTGGCATCTATGAAAGTACCTCAACAAATGGAATATTATATATAATTTTTTGAAAAGTTCAAGAAATTTACCAAACTGCTCCTTATCTTTGTTCTTATTGAGGCAAGTTGGATATGGAATTTTTGGCACATACTCTTTGACAACTGGTGGTGATTCTTTTTAGATTCTTTCTTCTCAAGTTCCACCTTTTCCTTCATAAAAGGCTGACCGTCTTCTTTCTTTTACTCAAGTTCCTTTTCAATTTGCAGTTCCTTCCTACTTCTCAAGGTTATAGCTTATGCCTATTCCCTTGGATTATTCTCAATATTATTCCGGTTGGCTTTCAGACATCATTGTAGCCAATTGACCAATTTGCTTCTCAAGGTTATGAATAGAAGCCTCTTGGTTCCGATGTCTTGCCTTAGAACTTTGAGTAAATTGACTTATAAGATTTTCCAAACTAGTCTTCTTCTCCTGCTGAGTTGGTTATACTAATGGATGGGGCATAGGCTGATAAGGTGGTATTTATTTCTTTTGGAATCCTAATGGAGGAAAACTAGACCTTTAAGAATTCTAATTGTCATAAGAGAGGTTAGGATGGTTTCTCATGCCAGGAATGTAGGTGTTACTGTACGAGTTATACCGTTGTCTATTTTGATTCCCAAGGTAATCTATTTGTTTATACTACTTATGGAAGTTCATACTCTCACTAACATCTCCCACCTAGGTTTATGATCCTTGGGGATTCTTGAGAGTAGAAACTTGGTGATTGAGAGCTTCCATCTTCACCACCAAAATAGTCATGAGATCTACTTCATACTTACCTGCCACTTTTTGCTTGCTTCTATTATTGCCCCACTGATAATTATTTTTAGCTATGTCAGCAAAAAGTTTCAAGGATTCTTTCAAAGTCTTAGAATTTAATATACTGCTGGTTGTCGCATCTACCAACTGACAAGTGACTGGGTTAAGTCCATCAAAAAGGTCTGAACCTGCATCCATGTAGGTAGTCGATGGTGTGGGCACTTTCTCAATAAAGGAATTTATTATATCACTTTCCTCTATTATTGCCCTACTAATAATTATTTTAACTATGTCAACAAAAAGTTTCAAGGATTCTTTCAGGGTTAAGGGATTTAATATACCACCAACTGCAATGTTTACCAACTGACGAGTGGCCACGTTAAGTCCATTAAAAAAGGTCTGAACCTACATCCATGTGGGTAGCTGATGGTGTAGGCACTTTCTCCACAATTATGCCCATCTTTGCCAAGCATCATACATGGTCTCACCATCTTATTGCATGAATGATGCAATGTCATTCCGAAGCTTGGCTATCTTGCAAAGAGGGAAGTAGTTATCTAGGAATTGCTTTAATGTGTCATTCTATGTAGTTAAAGCTTCAAGACCTAGTTATTGAAGCCAATTTTTAGCCTCCCCCTTAGTGACAAAGGGAATAGTCTAGTACACACCACTTCATATGTCACCACATTATTCTAAAAGGTCTTACAAATTTCAAAAAACATTTGAATGTGAGCATGGAGGTCTTCATTTGGTAATCCATCAAATTGATATTATTACTACAAGAGTTGAATCACCACACCCTTGATTTTGAAATTATTAGCCCCAACGGGAGGCTTCACAATGGTTGGCCTTATTCCATCTAGGGTGGGCCTTGCATACTCTAGACTAGTCTTAGGTGGATCCTCAGCCATTACTTCTTGTGTTTCCTCTTTAATATTCCCTGATAATTCTATTCCACTGTTTGAAGATTCTTCAGATAATTCCTTTTCCTTACTCCTTCCTTAACTTTTATATTAGGTGTTTCTCTCCCTCAATCGCTAATTGTCTAGAAGATCTAGTAGTCGTGTTCTTCCGAATTTTGCAAAGCGTTCTTTTGATCTCAAGATCTAATCAAGAATGTCAAAACAAAGAGTCCTTGTCATGCACTATAGAAGCAAAAAATCACAAGTTAGAATAAAATAAATGAGTAAACTAAGGAGAATGAAGAGAAATAAAATAAATTACTAATGTAGCAGATAATAAGGTTTATCTTAATATTGTTTTGCCAGATCTCTAGTAACGGCACCAAAAACTTGATGTATGCTCTTCCGATTGTTTTAAATTATAAGTTTATAAACCCAAATAAATCTAACGACCGAGCTAGGTAGGTATACCTATCTAATGTGGTATAGATTGTAGAAAGTGTTGTCCTTAAGGATCTTAAAACAAGTACTAGTATTACCATTTCTACCATCTAGTGTAAATCTTCATATGCAATTAATAATTTGAACTACCGGTTAACTAGTTTAACAATCCTAAGATTAATTATAATTGCTTAAATAGATGAATACAATCACAAATACATACTTTTCATCATGATCCACCCTAACCCTTAGCTTTTTTTATGATAAGGTATCGATTAACAAAGTGTTTATGTTTTGCACTACAAGAATTTTCAATTAAACTAATTACTCCCTCGAGTTAATTAATTCTTAACCCTACATGGAATAGTCGAAATCTCTCCCTCACTATCGCTATATAAGATTTCATTAAAGTTCATAATTCTCGATAAAGATTTAATTTTTGTGCAAAAAATTGAAGTTTTCCTACCTCAGGCAAAACGTGCAATTTTTTTTTCATGAAGATGTATCCTGTTAGATAAAACCTCTTTCTATCTAATAAGAATCATACATGCAATTGATTTGCGCATATAAATTAATCACAAAACAATCAAAATACATGAATAGATACAAAGGCATAAACTCTTTATTAATCAATAAACAATTTAATCACATGGTTTAGAGTTTTATAAGATGCAAGGTATATAAATCTCATTTTCCATGAAGTTTACAATAAGCACAAAGACTTTAGAGGGATAACAAGTAATCATAATGAAAAGAAAAAAACCCTTATAGATGTCTTGTGATCTCTGATGATGCTCTAATAATTTTTCTCTTCAAGTTTGTAACTCTACTCTCGTAGGGTTTTTAGAATGACTAAGAATGATAAAAGGTTAGAACTCTCATTTAAATTGTGAAATAAATCGAGTATTTATAATTTTAGAAATAGGGGTAGCATACACGACCTACTGTACGCTTGTGCTCGAGGTTGTATACTTTAGAATAAATTAAAATTTTGGTGTTTTAAGCTCTGTACAACCTCCTGCATAGCCGTGCTTAGGGTTATGCACTCTAGAATTCCTTCATTTTCATCTCTGGTCAAATTTCCTCCTTTAGCATTGCTTTGTACATAAGTTGTGCAATAACCAGGGCACATTTTTAAGATGTATCCTGATCACTTTTTACCCTCCAGCACTAGTGTCTTCATAGCCATGCTAAAGGTTGTGTACATGTGGAAATCATCCTTTCCTATACTTTGCCAAATTTTGTCTCATTTTTGCTCGAATCTTCTTTAAATCCTTTAATTGTCCTTTTTAAAATCCTGAATTCAAATATTAAGTACTAAAGTATCATTTTCTTAATAAATTCACATAAAATTTGTACAAAATTATATTCAATAAGTACTAGAAATAAGAATCTTTCAACACTTGTTGTACTCCACTATTCCATTGTGAATCCTCTTCCCAATATACCTAATTCCAACTCATTCAAGCCCTAGATGAAATCTGATGCGTGAACCCTAGGTATATTAAACCTAGAACCCAACGTACGCTATTTAAATCAATAGCCTGAGGATCGTCTCGAATAAGTAGCACGTAACTAGACCCCAATCACACCTGTTGACTGAAACCTAAGTTATCAATTAAACGTTTCCTATAGCAATTCAATTAAGGAATTCCTAAAGAAGAGTTCTTTTGCAAAGAACAAAGGAGGGCTTTTTGTGTTTCACGAAAATGTGTTGTAAATTCTATTAAATCATAAGATGATCTTCTTGAAGCTTGCCTCTTTACATGTTTATATAGTGTATACATGTATCAATATGAAAACCTAACTTTCCTATTCTAATTTACTTACTTATCCTCATGTGGATAGAGTAAGTAACTAAATATTCCAAATTACAAACCAAAAACAAATAACAACAAAACCCGCAAGACTCTTTCCTTGTCTCGGTTCAACATTCAACATTTGTGCTAAGACTTCAATTCCTTGTATTCTTCCATGGAAATGTGAATTACATTAATAGGTGTTGGTTCTCCTTTCATATAATTTGATTCCTTGGTTTGTAGGTCCATGACCAGTCCTTATAGGGCATCATTCATCCTCTTTGCTCTAACTCGTGTCATTGGTCCTCCAATTCCTTGCAATGGATCTTAAGTTCTTGGTTTGGTCTTCTTAAGTGCTAGATGATCCTCATCATTTCTTCCTTCCTCGAAAAGATTCGTCCTCGAATCTTCTGCATCATAAGGAGTAAGATCAGAAACATTAAATGTAGCACTTACATTATCATTGTGGCTTGGCAAATCTATCTTATAGGCATTGTCGTTTATGTACTCCACCACTAGGAAAGGTCCATCACCCCTTATATGCAATTTGGATTTTTGTTGTTCAGCAAATCGTTCTTTCCTCAAGTGCACCCAAACCCAATCGCCTGGATGGAACATGGTTTTGATGCATCCCTTATTGGCTTGGTGAGCATAGTGTTCATTCTTCTTCTCGATATTAGCTCAGACATGAGTATGTAAATCCCTAACAAATTTTTCCTTTTTCGTGCCATCATGATCAATAAACTCATTAGTAGGTAAAGGCAATATATCTAATGGAGTTAAGAGATTGAAACCATACACAACCTCAAATGGAGAGTAAGATGTAGTAAAATGTACTGTCTTATTATATGCAAACTCTACATGAGGCAAACATGTTTCCCATTGCTTCAAATTTTTATCAAGCATAGCACGCAGCAATGTGGAAAGTGTTCTGTTAACCACCTCTATTTGTCTATCCGTTTGAGGATGTGCCACAATGGAAAATAGTAATTTTGTGCCTACCCTATTCCATAAAGTACGCCAAAATTGACTCATAAATTTCACATCTTTATCACTCACGATAGAGTTAGGTAAACCATGTAATCACATAATCTCTCTAAAGAATAGATCAGCTATATGTCGTACATCATTAGTTTTAGAACAGGCAATAAAATGAGCCATTTTACTAAACCTATCGATGACAACAAATATGTTATCTTTTCCATTCTGAGACCTAGGTAAACCTAATATGAAATCCATATAAATGTCGGTCCAAGGCTGACTAGGCACAAGCAATGGGAGATACTCCCCATGGGACATAACTTTGGATTTAGCCTTTCTACTTGCAATGCATTTGTCACACATAGTTTGTACATCATGTCTCATCTTAAGCCAATAGAAATGTTCATGCAAAATATCCAAAGTTTTCTTCACACCAAAATGTCCCATGAAACCGCCCCCATGCATCTCCCTCACCAACAACTCTCGTATGGAACTCTTAGGCATACACAATCTATCCTTCTTAAATAAATATCTATCATGCCTATAGAAGTCCGCATACCCACTTTCAGAACAAGCAGCCTAAATCTGACTAAAGTCAGCATCATGTTTGTATAAATCTTTCATGCATTCAAACCCAAGAAGCTTAATATGTAAAGAGGTTAATAGAGAATACCTCGTAGATAGTGCGTAAGCCACTATATTTTCCTTGCTTTGCTTGTATTTGATGACGTATGGAAAGGTTTCAATAAACTCCAACCATTTAGCATACCTCTTGTTCAGCTTTCCTTGCATCTTCAGGTACTTCAAGCTTTCATGATAAGAATGGATGATGAACTCCTTAGGCCATAGATAATGCTACTAAGTTTGCAACGTCCTCACCAGGGTATGTAACTCCTTGTCATACACAGGATAATTCAGAGCAGCACCATGGAGTTTCTCACTAAATTAGGTTATTGATTTAGAATCCTGCATTAAGACTCCACTAAAACCCTTCTTGGAAGCATCGCATTCGATCTCAAAAACTTTATCAAAGTTAGGTAATACTAACAAAGGAGCATTAGTTAACTTACCTTTCAAAGTTTGAAATGCCTGCTCATGTATTCTCATCCATCTGAATTCGGCATTCTTTTTCACAAGGTCATTTAGTGGAGCAGCAATGGAGCCAAAGTTTCTCACAAATCATCTGTAGAAGCTAGCTAGTCCATGGAAGCTCCTAACATCATTAACGTTCTTTGGTGTTGGCCACTCTCGAATTGCCTTTACCTTCTCCTCATCTACAGTGATCCCATCTACACCTACAATAAAACCAAGAAAAACCATAGACTTCATATAAAACGTGCACTTCTTTAACTTGGCATACAATTGTTTTTCCCTTAGAATAGTAAACACACTTTGCAGATATTGTACATGATCATCCAATGTTCTGCTATAAATCAAGATATCATCAAAATAAACTACAACAAATTTTCCTAAGAAATGATGCAAAACATGATTCATCAATCCCATGAAAGTGCTAGGTGCATTTGTCAACCCAAAAGGCATTACCATCCATTTATATAATCCATGTTTTGTTTTAAAAGCAGTTTTCCACTCATGCCTCTCTTTCATACGGATTTGGTAATATCTATTTTTAAGGTCAATTTTAGAAAATAAATGTGTACTATGTAACTCATCAAGCATGTCATCTAACCTAGGGATAGGATGTCTGTACTTAACTATGATTTTGTTGATCGCCCTGCAATCTACGCACATGCGCCACGTCTCATCCTTTTTAAGGACTAGTATCACTGGAACTAAGCACGAGCTTAAACTTTCTCGCATGAATCCTTTCTCCATCAGCCGATCAACTTGTCTTTGAATTTCCTTGGCCTCTTCAAGATTGGTTCTATATGCTAGCCGGTTGGGAATGGAAGCGCCCAGGATGAAGTCAATCTGGTGCTCTATCCCTTGCAGAGGGGGTAAGCTTTGCAACACTGTTTTAGGGAACAAGTCCTTATATTCTTACAATAAAGACACAACAACACTAGGTAAAATAGAATTAAGGTCAGCATTAGGAAAATATAAATCCCTGTACATGAGTACAAGTAGTTGTTACTTAGCCAACACTACACTCTTAGCCTCACTCTTTCTCGCTAGACTCTCTACTCTCTGTGTTTGAGTGTCTTTTCCCTCTATACTCACTAGTGTTTGCTTTTCACTCTTTTTCTTTTTCTCATCACTCTTCTCTCGTGCACTCAAGTGTTTTTCTCTAAACTCCTTTACAATCCACACTTGATCCTCACAAGCTTCCCATAGTTTTTGTGGCATAAGAACCACTTTCCTTTTGTTTAGTACAAAGGAATATTAGTTCTTGTACCCGTCATATGTAATCTTCTTGTCGAATTGCCAAGGCCACCCTAATAATATGTGGCTAGCCTACATAGGCACCACATCACACATGACCTCATCTTTATAACTCCTTATGGAAAAGGTTATAAGAACCTGCTTGGTCACCTTTACCTCCCCGCATTCATTCAACCACTATAATCGATATGGTCTCGAATGTTTCACAGCTTTCAACTACATCTTATCTACCAGCAAAGTGCTAGCAACATTAGTGCAGCTGCCACTATCGATTATTAGGCTACACACTTTACTCTGCACATGATACCGTGTATGAAATATGTGCTCACGCTGGATCCCCTCACCATCCTCCTAGGGTTGTACACTAAGTGCTCTCCTCATGGCTCACCACTCATAGGTCCCTCCAAGTCAGCGTCATCATATTCCTGTGATGATGACTCCTCTTCCTCTTCTGAACTCATGCTCTCTACATCCCAATTATCACATATGATCATAGCTCTTTAATTTGGACATTGGGATGTTATGTGCCCAAATCCCTAACACCTAAAACACTTGATATCTCTAGTTCTTGAAGGGGGTTTAATGTCAATTTTACCCTTAGATGCAGCAATTGGATTCTTAGCCTTCATGTCCTCTTTAGGCTTGGAATCCGTAGAGTTCCTTTTCCAATTACACTTCCATAGAGATTTGGAAGTTGACCTAGACCTCTAGTCACTCCTATATTTTAATTGTCACTCCACCTTTATTGCTCTATGTAATAGTTCTTCCATATCCTAGTAGTAGTGTAAATCTACTACATTAGCAATTTCCCGATTTAGACCATTAATAAACCTAGCCATAGTGGCCTTGTCATCCTCCTCCACTCTAGCCCTAATCATGGCTATCTCTAACTCCTTATAGTAGTCCTCTACACTTTTGGTTCCTTATGTCAATCCTTAGACTTTCCTAAGTAAGTCCCTATGGTAGTGATTAGGAATAAACCATTTTTGCATTATGGTCTTCATCTCCTCCTAAGTACCAACAGGTTGCTCTCCATACCTATGCCTATTACGCACTAGCTAATCCTACCATACACTGGCATAATTTGTGAATTCTACTGCAGCCAATTTTATCTTCTTCTCCTCAGTATAGTTATGGCATTCAAATACATGATCCATTTTCCTCTCCTACTCTAAGTACAACTCCGAATTATTTTTTCCCTGAAACGTTGGGATTTTCATCTTAATGCTACCCAGGTTACTGTCACGCTTCTAGGTGTTCTCTCTTTCCCTCACATTGTGATATTCACCAGAGTTAGAATCCTCTCCTTCTTCTATCCTAACTCCTCCTCTAATCAGTTTACCTACTCCTCGCCAGACAATGGTACTACTAGACGGTTCCCTACTCCTCTCCATCTTATCCATTCTTTTATGGATTTGTTTCACCCATCAAAATTCTTTTCATCTCTCCCATCAACTCCTCAAACATTACCCTATTCTCACCTCCATTCGTGTTCTGTCCTGATATATTTTTTAAGTTTTTCAATAAGGTAAGATCACTAGTACAATATGTTCCTCACACTCACTCGTGTATTGCTCTTAATTAATGATATGCTCACAATTTCACTCGTGCATGTCCCTCAAAATTATGTCATCACAACCTACTTTTACAATCTTTTGCTAAGAACTCGGATTGGAAATTTCTTAACACAATTTACTAAGTCACACCTAATTGACTCCCTCGGTTTTCTAATCACAGTGACACTTGGAAATTAGAAGCAATCTTCAATAGCTATGACACACAATATGAACTCGGAAACAAGACAATTAATTCCTTTACATGCAATCTCAAGAAGATACAATTTGCACTGAAATACAATTAATGATTACAAAATGTAATTTTCGGATGCACAATTAGAAAGCACAAAGTATCTATTGCGGTTGGAATTGGAAAGTGTATTAGGCGCTTGAATTGTAACTTGCAAAAACTAGATTTTTCGTTTTAGGAGATTTCGGTTCTTGATTTTTCTTTTGCAACTGAATTGATTTCTTTTTTTATACGTATGCTTTCAAGATGAACTAGGAATTGAAACAACAATTGAATTTCAATGGCTAACTATGCTTATATGTTGTCGGTCTCCAAGGGTTTTTGTGATTGAAACAAGATTTTTTTTTTATATGAATTTTAGATATGAATAAGAGTATGGAAATTGAATAACAAAAGGATAAAGATTACTTTATTCAAGAAGCTAAAGCTTTGATACCAAATGATACGTGAACCCTAAGTATGTTAAACCTAGAACCCGATGTAAGCTATTTGAATCAATACCGCGAGGATTGTCTTGAACAAGTAGCACGTAACTAGACCCCCAATCACTCCTATTGACAGAAACCTAAGTTATCAATTAAGAGTTTCCTAAAGCAATTCGGTTAAGGAATTCCTAAAGGAGAGTTCTTTTGAAAAGAACAAAAGAGGGCTTTTTGTGTTTCACGAAAATGTGCTGTAAATTCTATTCAATCATCAGATGATCTTCTTGTGCCCGTCTCCTTACACGTTTATATAGTGTATACATGTATCAATATGAAAACCTAACTTTCCTATTCTAATTTACTTCTTTATCCTCAGGTGGACTGAGTAAGTAACTAAATATTCCAAATTACAAACCAAAAACAAATAACAACGATACCCGCAAGTCTCTTTCCTTGTTTCGGTTCAACATTCAACATTTGTGCTAGGACTTCAATTCCTTGTATTCTTCCATGGAAACATGAATTACATTAATAGGTGTTGGTTCTCCTTTCATGTAATTTGATTCCTTGATTTGTAGGTCCATGACCAGTCCTTGTAGGGCATCATTCATCCTCTTTGCTCTAGCTCGGGTCATTGGTCCTCCAATTCCTTATAATAGATCTTGAGTCCTTAGTTCAATCTTCTTAAGTGCTAGATGATCCTCATCAAAATCCCTCACTTCTATGCCTAATTATACATTGTTTCTATCATTGGAACACTAATTTGGTTTAATTAAAGAATTTACCAACTTAGATTGCTCTAATGATTGAAGTCATATCCTTAACCTTTTCTAGCATTGATTGTTCTATAGTGAAATCTAGTAAATTTAACACTAATTCGTATCATACACATGTAAATGGCGATTAAGAGTTATTGATTGGTTCACTTACCATAGGTACTTTGTTGGATCACAAGGTGTAGCAATCAGCTTTCTATCCTAGGGTTTGTCCTTATGCGGTAGGTATTGTAGTGTAAAACAAATAACGTATGGTGGTCTATTTATACTTTCCTTATTAAATGACTAAATTGTCCTTTATCTTAAACCTTATTATTTTTATTTACCCAGAATCTTCTTATTATTTTATTTTTAATTTAATTTTTCTCAAGTTTTACAAACCACCCCCCGTCGTTCCCTTTTGATATCTCTCGATTACTCCTATGCCAACAACCTTTGAACTAGGATAGAATGGCCCACCAGAATCTGTTTTGACAAAAGGCCCTGATGGAGCATGCTATGAATATTCTAAAGTACGATCAAACATAAGTGAACCAACATGAGAAGAGGATGCGGACCTTTTTAATTGGAAAGCTTCTTTAATTATTTTTTTTACTCAACAATCTTGCTCGCTCTCTCTCCATACTCTATTACTTCCCACTCTATCATTGTCGATTTTCTATTTTATGAGTGCGTGTATTTTGATTTTACATACATCATTATCATGCAACAACCAGGGATAATGACGCCAAGCTTTGCACTGCTAGTGACCTACGTACTACAGAATGATGTGCCTCATACTATGCTTTTCCATAATGAAGGGGAAGATTCAATGACATGTGTCTCCACCAAGACATGCATGCAGCAAGTTGGGCTGGAATTCGAGATCTTTTGCAGATTAGGCGCCCAAACAGTTTAGTATCGAGTTGTGGCTATGGCTTTGGAGACGCAAGAAATAACCCACCAACCTAGAACTCTATGGCTTTTGGTTTGGAACATTCGTGGGGCATACTCTACCAGGAAGCGAAATGCAATCAGGGAGGTGATCGAAACGCAGCACCCGTACGTCTTAGCAATCCTCGAGACAAAGATGACGGCTCAAGCAGCTTATTCACTATACATGGGAATCCCTCTTGGAGGTTTCATCTGCCAAGAATCTGATGGAACACGTGGAGGGATTATCTTGCTTTATGACACAAACATCATGGAGGTGCACCCAATAAATCAAACCCGACAAGATCTGCATCTCATGATCTAGGTTAATGCTAGCCCTATTAACTGTTAGGGTCAGTGCATAATAATGAAGTAAAATTTAAAAAGAAAAAAAAATTAGAACACAATATTTTATCTTGGTTTCCTTTTTAATTAGAACTATGTTCAGTAGATGATTACATTATAATTAGCACCTCGCCTTTCTCATTATATTACTTAATTACAAGCTAAAAAAAGAGAATATATACTAACAGCTATTTATGAGCTCAAACTCAAACTGTTATTGGAAAATATGAGCTTAAATCTTAAAAGACCCCTGATATCCAAGGGGTGTTGCCCCCTTAAGACCTCGCCAGGGCGACTTTCTTGAACATCTGCTCACTCAACGTAGAACGAGATCCATATGTTTTCCTATCGTAGGAAAGTATGAGCCATATCCCAATATTAGTTGGTACTTAACAATAATTTATGCAGCAAGAAATTTGAAGGAGTACTTAATGTTATGGGACCGTTTACGTTGTAATGCCTCACAAATAAACAATGAGCCATGGGTTACTATGGGGGACTTCAGTGAAATCGTGCATGCTAGAGAAAAATGGGGTAGTATGAATTTTAGTTATAGGAGAATGCAATGGTACCAATGGTGTATGACAGAATGTGCTCTGCAAGATATGGGGTTTGTTGGATCAAGATATACTTGGACCAACAAGCGCTCGCTTCCGAGACTTATTCAAACTCGCATTGATAAAGGCTGGGCCAACACTTCCTGGAAACTTTTGTACCCTGAAGCTTTAGTGAAACACCTGCGAAGGTGGCCTTCTGATCATAACCCGCTCCTCCTAGTTACCCACCCATCCATTCCAGATACAGCTGTCTCTAGGCCGTTTAGATTCCAACCGATGCGGTTCGAACACACGACTTTTTTGCCGTTAGTACAGCAGATTTGGACTGCTAATCAGAATTCCTTTGCTGCGGCAGCTCAAGACTTCCAACAAAAAGTTGGTATCTGGAATAGGGAAGAAGTACCTGGCAAAGATGGATTACATGCCATCATTTTTCAAAAGGTGTTGGCACATCATCTCTCCCTCAGTCCGCCATATTTTTCAAAAGGTCTTTTCCACAGTTCAGATCCCACCTGAAATCAGCAAAACATTGCTGATCCTTGTGCCAAAATGTTTAGGAGTAAGGCGGATAAATCAATTTCGGCCAATAAGTCTATACAATACAATACACAAACTTATAAAAAAGATCCTGGTGCATCGTTTAAGACCAGTCTTAGATGCCATCATATGCCCTACGCAAGGGAGTTTCATAAAAGGTAGGAGAGCTGCGGATCATATTATTTATATGTGAGAGCTCTTACATAGTATCAGGAAGAAAAGGGGAGATAAAGGCTGGTTGGCTATCAAGATTGACCTTGAAAAAGCCTTTGATAAACTAGAATGGGGCTTTGTATTGGAGTCTCATGAGGTTAAACTTCCCTTGGACCTGGGTGAGCCTAACTATGAGTTGCGTGACCTCAACTTCTGTTGAAGTAGTCCTTAATGGTTCTACTACAGACCCGTGTACCCCATCATGAGGGATTCGCCAAGGAGATCCACTATCTCCTTACCTTTTCATTCTAACACTAGAGTTCCTGAATAGGCTTATTCACCACCAGGTAAACATGGGCTATTGGAAACCCATTAAATTTAGGGGTAGGCCAACTGAAGCACATTCCCATATTTTCTTTGCGGTGGATATTGTTATTCGCGGAAGCAACCAGGGAATCCGCCTTAGCAATTCATGATACTCTGGAAATTTAATCATCTTGGTCTGGAATGAGGGTGAATATGGAGAAATCTTCAGTTCTTTTCTTGCCCAACACAGAGGGTACGACTCGACAGACAATCACCACTACTCTTGGAATTAAGGAAGTGGAACAATTGGGAATGGAAATAAGCCAACAAATAGCAGCAAACTACAGGATTGGAAGAGTCGACTCCTAAGTATGGCAGGAAGGGTCTTATTAGCCAATTCAGTCCTCGCTTCCATTCCAACATATTACATGCAGGTTAGTTCGTTGCCTCAACAAGTTGTATCAAAGATGGAGCAAGCTCTGCGTAACTTCATATGGTAATAAAAAAAAAATAGTACACTGGATCAATTGGGAGAAAATGACAAAACCAAAAGCATTGGGACGTCTTGGCATACATAATCTGACCCTCAGAAACAAAGCTTGCAGCATCTATAGAGCATGTGCGTTTCAGAGGAAGAAAGTGAATTGGACAAAGATATGTGACATAAAATAACGAAGGAGACAAGGCACTGCAACTGCAGCAAGAGTATCATCCACACTCTGGAAAGAAATTACAGAGCAAACAAAATGGCTGCAGGAGCAAAGCTTCATACAGCTTGGAAGTGGAAGGGAAGTAAGCTTCTGGTTTGACATTTGGAACAATGAAGGAAAAGTTAGTGAAATGATACAAGGGCCTGTACAGAGATTCCTTAAATTTATCTGTCCAGGATTGTTATGACAATGAATTACATTGGAAGGATGAAAAAATCGGTTTTCACCTTACACCAATACTGTTAAACCGGATAGGACTAGTCACCCTTATACAGCAAAGCAGTGATCAGATTTTCCCCTCGGTGTTGGTTAGAGCAATGCCCTCACTTCAAGATATCTATCATACATTACAACTGGGCAAGGAGCGCAAGCTGCACGGATACTCTTGGATTTGGAGAGCCAATTTCAGTCCAAAGATCAAGCTATTTTCATGGAGAATAATGAACATTGAGTTGCCAACAGGTGATAATCTCAGCAGGATTAACAAGGAAAGTGACTAGACTTGTCCTGGATGTCGAAGTTCTGCTGAAGACTTAGAACATGTTTTTCGCAGTTATCCAACTAGTCAAACGTTATGGCAGCAGCTGGGAGTGGAGAACCAACTGGAGGGACCTTATAGGAAATGGATACAGAGAAACTGTAAGCAGCATAAGAAGGACATGATTGCTGCAGCACCACCGGCTTATTTTCTGTTTGCTCTAGCATAGTGGCTTCTCTGGAAAGCACGTAATGATACATCGTTCCAAAAGTTAGTAAACATAGATAGGCTCTTCCACAGTTCGCATAATGGCACATGAATTGTGGGCTTTTCACAAAAAAGAGAAGAGGCTTAGTCTACCTAATCACCGAGTCATCAGATGGCAAGTCCCTCCAAGTGGTTGGATAAAAGTTAATACAGATGCATATGTTTGCATTGATCTGACAATTATTGGAGTTGTGCTAAGGGATGATTGTGGGGATTTGATCTTTGGATTCGGAAAACAAATAGACTGCATAAACATATTGCAAGCTGAGCTATGGGCTATGTATTTGGGGCTCAAATATGCTAGAATGCTGGGATTCGAGAAACTTATACTTGCAAGTCTGCGGCACTCCAGGATAATCAAACCATGGAGTCTTTTGTTCCTCCTGCTGAACTCCTAGAGTACCAGAGTTAGACAAATCAGGATATGGCCATATGAGAATACATATTGACAATGGCCAATATGCGGGTTTTTTTTCTACCAATTGGGCCCTCCCTTCTCCACCCCCTAGGATGGTCTGTAGGACTCATAACTACTCTTACTATCAGACGCTCATCTAGCCAACATTTCGGTCCGCCTCTATCCAAACTTTTCTATTTCACACCAACATTTCCCACTTGTTCGACTATTGCTAAGCAGTTTATGAATATTAAACGGACCTCTCCAAAAGGTAACTTTAATGTGGCCGATTTCTCCTCTTTTGCAATCAATTTCGCTATAGCATTCACTACTCTAGCTAATTGTCCACCCTTTTATGTAAATTATATCCCCTATTTCTATAAAAAAATAATTCCATTATTATTCACTAATAATAGTGGAGTCACTAGTGCATAGTCAAAAATGATTCTAACCCAGATGAAGGGGTCAAAGAAACTGAAGTCTATTTAAAAGACTTTCGTGATACCTTTCATCATTGCCCTGGATTGCAGGTAAGTAAATTTTTTTATTTTCCCCCTAATATTTAAGTAAATATAGGACACACAGGAACCTTCCTTTCCTGTTTGCGTGGGATTCATTCCATATCTAAAATTTGCATACAAGTAATACATTTTTCCTTCATCGGTACTTTAATTGTTATATTCGATCCGTTCTTATTCATAGAGATTTTCTCATGCTAACAATTATATTCTCTATTTATGCTTACAGACTTTTTTTTCTTTTTTAGTATTGGGTGTTTAAACTGTTTCAAAATGGTATAATTATTAATTGTGGCATACTACTAATAAATAAATAGTAACTTGAGAGAATTTATTTATTTAATTATAATTTTATAATAAATTAAATCTAATGTTACTAATTTTGTGAAAAAAATACAAAGAAAAAAAAAAAGAGAATGTCATTAATGCTAACATGAGAACATAACTTGGAAAAAGTAAAATGCTATTTATGGAAATTGAACCCACGTTTTTTTTTAATTATACTCACATACCTAACCACTTAGTTATATTTAATATCTTATTATGTTTTACTTTTGAAATATACATATAATACATATATATATTCTTATTTTTCAATGGATTTTCGTAATTAATTTTCGTTCAAGCTGAGGGGAGCCTATCTACCCATCCTTATGTGTAAAGATAGCTTAAGATAAAAATGAAAAGACAAACGTTTATCATATATGAGACATATAAGAAATGGAACTTGTATGTGAGACCACATAATGAGTTGCTTTCTTATTTGTTATAATATCAATAAAGGGTATTATTAAAAATATTACTATTTATTTATTTTTCGCTTAAAATACATGGAAAACACTACCATCACTCTCTTTCTCATGATTTGGATGGATATAGAGTGGGCTTTTTACTATACCCACTTCTATCAATAGTCAATTGGATGAGGTTTATTTTACCTAGAACTAATGGCATTTTGTAGAATTCTTCACTTTTTATTTATTTTTTTGGAAAAAAAAAAAGCAAAAAACACTCCTAAACTTTGATTTAGTTGTTGATACATCCCTAAACTTTCAAATATTGCAAATCACTCCCCTTAACTTTAATAATTGATAAATAACCTCCTAAACTTTGACCTTGGTGTGGAACACCACTTTGAACTTATCAAAATGTACTCGAACAACCCCTTAAACTTTAAGTTTAGTGTATTTTTTTGAACTAAAAATGTAAATATCTTTTATGTTGCCAAGTAATTAAAGTTTAGATGTGTGATTTATAACATTTGAAAGTTTAAGGAAGAATGTGAATCTGAGTTAAAGTTTAGAAGGGTCATTTGCAATTTTCCCTTTGTTTTTTATTCATTTATTTTGTAACTCAGTAAGTACCATGTAAAATTAGTAATGACAAAAAATTAAAGAACAAACAGTTGTATGGGAAGTTAGTGAAACCATTACCTCAAGTTGGCATTGCGAGATTTCATCCAACATCAATGTTGTGCCAAAAATCTGCATAAGCATATCCTTGCAATAATGAATTTTAGGTATAAAAGTTCTATGTCAAATCCATACATAATTTAATAACATGTGTTTTGTGTATTAGTAAGGATACATAAGACTGAATCATAGATATAAGATTGCAAAAAATTGCGACCCTCTCTATGACTAACCTTAGGCTTGCAAGACTCTCAATGGAAAATCTTTATGGTGGATCTCAATGACAATAGTGATGGAACCACTAGGCTTGCAACTGCCACCCCTAGTGGCTTCTTCATTGAATTAGACAAAACCATCTTTCACATCTCTTTTGAAACAGAAAGAACACTCTAAGAATCATGCTTTCAAAAATCTAACAATGTTTAGAGGGGAACTAGTGATTTATTCACAAAGGAAGAGGAGAATGATCTTGCTTCATCATTGAATCTAGCCCTAGTCGAAAATTTCTCCAAAGGAAGACCCTTAATTTTAGAAATTAGAAGCTTCTTTGTTTCACTGGGTCTAAAAGGTACATACCATGTTGGTTTAATTGACAAAAGTCATATATTAATTCAATTTAAATTAAAGGAAGATTACACTAGGGCTTGGAAAGATCAGTTAGGCAAATAGGTTTTTATTCTATGAGATTGTTTAACTGGATGAAGGAATTTGATCCTAGAGTTGAATGTCCTATTTCTCTAGTTTTGATTGCTCTTCTTTATTTGAAGGTTCATCATTTTAAGCAATCTATTATGTTCACCATTGGATCTGCTTTTAGTAACCTACTATGAATTAATGGAGCAACCAAGTCCTTAGTTCATCCTTCTGTAGCAAGAATCCTAATTGAGCTAGATGTTTCAAAGCCTCTTAAAAATAGAATTTGGCTTAGCAGCGAAAAATCGAGCTACTGCCAATAAATAATTTATGAAGATGTCTACAAATACTGTATGTCATGTTACAAGATTGATCACTCGAAGGAAGAATGCAAATTGAATAACAAAAGCAATCCTAATACAGCTAAAGGGCACGAAAAAAATGCAATATAGATTGAAATTGATTATAGTAAAGAAATAGTCACCAAAGGTTTCAAAAGAGGAATTAATGCAGGTCTGAAGTAGGGATGAAGAGAAGAAACAAAGAATGCATTAAGAAAGTATTTTAAAGATAGGTGGGGATAAACAAAATAAGAATCTTTAGATCTTCAAAAGATTAGAACTAGTTCTAGTTGACTTATCAAACGCACAAAAGAATGAGGAAATGATTTGTTTAGAGTGTAGAAAAAAGATGGAAAACATATGTTCTGAAATTCCACTTGGTCTAAAATGTGTTGATGAGAATATTGGAATTAATAGTGATTTGGAATAGCTAGAACAGGTTAGTTCTGAGGAAGAAAGGATAGAGGAAACAAATGTGGAAAAACATGAAGAGTAGACAACTGTTAATAAAAGTAGGAGGAAAAGTAAAAGGGTTCAATTAAGTAGAGTTCCAAGGAACATGGGTAAAGGAATCTCCATAAACAAAACAATTTTATAATGAATTTTATGTGTTGGAATATCATAGGGATTGGCAACTAGAGATCAATTAGAAGAGTTAAAAAAATTAAGCAAAATTCATAACTTGAAATGTCTAGCAATCCTAGAATCAATGCTACAAATAGAGAAATTGCAGTTACTATTGGGAAAGTTGAAATACTAAGGACTATCAAATAAAAATTCAAAGATTTAGATTATTTAGTGATGTGCTTAAAACCAAGATTAAGCACATATAAAAACCAATTTGAAAGACAATCCAACAATGTCAATCAAACTAGTCTCAATCACATGAACAATGCCGTCAATTTCCAATGAATTTAACAAATTCTTCAATTATGATGTGTTTGAATCTTAAATCCAAATATGATATAGCTCTGATACCAAAAAGATGATGTGCCTAAATCCACTTGGAAGCACAATTAAAAGACTCAAGAAAAATAAACTCAAGTCAATAACAAAACCAGTTCCAAAAAGGGCAAAATTGCGTGACCCTAGTGAAAGTGCAATGAAATCCAAATACTCAATGATGCAATTATGAAACCACAATAATAATCTCTTCTAACATCACACTAATCACATATAATCCCACGTGAATAATTCACAATCTCAATATAAATCTTCAATTCTAAGAACCTCTTTCCACAAGTGATAATCACGTTTCAAGAAGTAATCTTCAAGGAAGAATCGAATTCAAATGCAAAGGATCTCAATTAAGCACAAGAATTCGAAAATAATAGGAAGCAAATCTGTCAAAGAACTATCTCAATTCACCCCTAGATATGACACACTAGAGAAGAAAAGAAATCACAACAAAATGAAATTGATACTACTCACAATTTCAAGGTGTTGCACTCGCCACAATTTCAACTCTTGGGATTGAAATTGATAAGAGTCTAATGACAATTAGGAAACCCTAATCCTCACGTGAAATGTACTCTCAAATCTATAAAAATTAGCCTCCCAAACCCTCTTCTAAGCAAGTATTTATACTTGCTACTCCTAGGGTTAGAAAGTGGTCAAAATTACAAGTTTGCCACTTTTAAGGTGGCTAGCCCTAAATGAAAATTACAAGGAAATAAAAGGTGTCCCAAAACCAAATACAACCAAAATAGTTCATAAAAGAAGAAATATATAAAAGAAATGGTCTTCAAGATGCCGGTCTTCTATAGGATCCATCGGCCCAACTCATCGCTAGTTCAGGTCAGTCCATGGATAACCCACAAGCTGAGTCTGAGGGAGTTTGTCCATTACCCTATAAAATATGATAAGTGTGCTTGTTGGAAAACACAATACAAGAATAATAAAAAAGAGGTTAATATATAAATAATTCTAGAGTCGATCTACTCGAAATGGGCCCTCATCGCCAAGATTTGAAATCCTTTAGTTCTTGCCCTAATGATAGGTCTTGTCGAATTTTTGTTCCTATCATTTAGAAAGATATTAGTCAAGTTTAAACAACATGGGACAGTGAACAAATACTTTCAATTTAGTTTTGGAATCCGATAGCTAACAAGATAAGCTTCTTCATTGTAATGTATGCTAATACAACAATAGTAGGGATAATGAATCTATAGGTAGATTTGAAGACTATTTTGAAGAGTGGTGATCATCAATGGATGGTGAGTGGTGATTTCACCTACATTAAAATGGCAAAGGGTTCGACAATCACGCAAAACCAAGGAACAATTTGGTAACGTCTTGACAAGGTATTCTATAATTCATATCAAGCATATTATACCCCATCAGGTCAAGACCAACTATAATTTTAATTTCTAAACTTATTATAATTTTAAATCCGATGTGCCTAAAACCAAGATTAAGCACATATAAAACCAATTTGAAAGACAAAAAAACAATGTCAATCAAACTAGTCTCAATCACATGAACAATGGTGTCAAATCTCAATGTTTATAACAAATTCTTCCAATGAGGATGTGATCAATCTTAAGTATCCAAATATGATATAACTCTAATCCCAAAAGATGATGTGCTTAAAAGGGGTTTAAGCACAATCAAATAACAAATGATGAACTCCAATCAACACCCACGTTACACAAGAAGGATGAAACCCTAATTCCTCAAGAAATCCAGATGTTAAAACTGAGCAAGATGTGATACCCAAAAGGAGATATGCTTAATTGATTCAAGCATGTAACATAATCCAATGAAATAAACTCCACAATAGGCGTAAATATACTAACAATCAATATCACCTGGTTTGATCAACTCCTCACAAATTAATCTTAATTTACGAAGATGGAAATCAAAAGGATATATATAGAACAATCAATTGCTAGATTTCAATGATAAATAATAGGAAATGAATTAAGATTCCAATTCAAATTGAAAAGTTCCAAATCTGAAATTAGAACCCTAAATTCACATGAACAAGAACAACATAAATTAACTAATTCCTCACCGGATATGACGCACTAGTTTGGGATTAGGATCAACTTGTAATTTGTTGATATTACTCACAACAAATCCAAGTCCACTCGCCACAATTTCACACTTGAAATTGATAAGAGAAAAATTCTTGTAAGAGGGTATCTCTCACGGCACAAAAATGTGTTTTCTCAAAATGTTCAAAAGTCCCCTAAAAACCCTAATTAGCAAGTATTTATACTTGCTCCCTTTAGGGTTAAAATGACTAGAAAATTACAGCTATGCCACTATAGGGTGGCCATTCCTAAAACACAAATTACAACCAAATAAAATGTCCCATAAAGCTTACAAAATAAATAGTTTAAAAATAAATTACAAATACAGAAAAATAATCTTCAACAAGCTAGCTCCGCAATGGAATTTGTCGGTTCAACTCATCTTCGGTTTTTAGGTCAGGCCATGGATAACCCACAAGCTGAGTCTTAGTGAGTTTGTCCATCACCTTGTGAAGCCAAATAAGTATACCTGTTGGAATATACAATACATGAATAAGATAAAAGAGGTTAGATAACAAATAATTCTGGGGTTAATTTGCTCGAAATGGGCCCTTATCGCCAAGATTTGAAATTTTTTAGTTTTTGTCCTAATGATAGGTCTTATCGGATTTTGATTCCTATCAAAATCCCTAGGATATATTAGCTAACTATGTGGAACATTTTGAATGTATTACCCAAATACACTCAATTTTGGAGCTGAGCCTTCAAGTTTATTATATCTTCAAATATAAACTCATCCTACAACACGCTATTTGTTTCTACAATTATGTTAGTGCAATAGGTCTACTCTCTAAGTCAGTCTTTGAGTTACCTTCTAATTAAAAGCTTAAAAGTCATACAACAGGTCTACTTTCTAAGTCAATCTTTGAGTTACCTTCTAACTAAAAACTTGAGAGTCATATAACAAGTTTACTTTTTGAGCTGAGTTATCTTCTGACTAAAAACATAAGAGTAAAACTATTCTTCTAAGAGATTAAATTGATTTACATGTGCATTATTTATCTACACACTTAATAACATAATTAATAATCTCTTAACTTTTTGTTACTATAAAACTATTATCAAGAGAACTTAACATTCTCTTGCTTTTTTATGATAACAAAAACCTTTATAAACAAAAATATTTAAAACTTTTCAGATTCCTTTTCTAAAAATTCTTTTTTTACACATATTATGTTTTCAAATTTCTTTTTCACAGATACCATGGTTTCAAATTCCTTTTTCACACATACACATTTTTGCCACATATTTCTCCCCCTTTTTGTTATCAATGAAAAAAAAAAGAAAATAAATATAACAAATGAGAATATTAACAAGAATGCAGTAGTAGAATATAAAGAAAATTCTCCGTTAAGGCAAATGTAGTACTAAAATAGATAATGGGATAGTTTGAATAGTATAAATATCAAATAATTTTTCTTTTTCTTTTTTCTTTTTATAACAAACTTTCCTAGCGCATCTTTTAAATCCTCCAGACTTTCTTAGAGCAAGACTATTTTCAAGTTGTTTATATTAGAATTTCTTGAAATCCAAAGGTTGATAAAGAATGATCTGCAAATTTGGTGCCGATTCATTTAGATTTTCTTAAGAGATGGTTTGGGCTTGAGGTGATGGTGGTTAAGCATTTGAGGTAGCAAGAGAAGTTGGTGCAGAGTTGTGATCTTGTTTTACATTGGCTTATGAAGTGGCGAGACTCTGTTTAGGAGATGATGATTCAATTGGTTCAAGGGACGATCTAATAAATGAAGGATAAGTCTCAAGATGTTTTAAATTAGGTTTTCAAAACCTTTTAGCATATCTAAATTTTTTAAGACCCTTCTTCATTGCAAAAAACCTTTTCTCCATCAAATCAATAAGGTCAGCATGGAGATTTGATCTTGAAGATTCTCCAAGCGGTATATTAGGAATACCTTCTGAGCCACTTTCTTACTCATCATCTTCAAGAACTCCGTTTCCTTCATTGATTTCAAATTTCCCACCAGTTCTAACTTCATATTTTTTTCTTCTTCTTCTTCCCCTTCATAACTTCTTTTCTTGCACTCTTATGGGGTACATTTGCCTCATTTTCAAATTATTCAAAAGTTTCTAAACCATTTTTTGAGTTCAATGAAAACTCCCCCTCATAAATTGCCTTCACCTTCTTCCAATCAAACTTAATCTTATTAAATTTTGGATGTCTATACCATGCTCCATCTTTTGAAAACCAAAATTTTTCTTTCACTAAGATGTTCATATGTTTCAAATTTAACTCACCAATCTTTTTTAGTTTGATTGTTGACTTAGTCTTTTCAAGTAGACTAAGTTTCTTGAAACTAAACATTTTTATTAAGAGATTACCATACAGTCTATATTTTCTTATCCTCCATGTGTGCTTCAATATTCTTCTTAACATGTCAACTTTTAACTTCCTTTTAATTGCTAGGATCATTATTGCCTTCTCTTTAGAAATCGTTCCTTTACTTCCATTCTTCAATAGTATGCAATTCAAATTCTATAGAAAATATATTTTTTTCTACAAAATTTCCTACTCCATTGATTTTCTTAAAAATCTTATTTCTGGTAGGATTGATTAGCTTTTCATCATCCTTTTCATCCTTCATATCAAAACATTTAATGAGATTTTTCTAAGAAATCTTCACTAATTTTCCTAAAATCCTTGATTTAAAAACTAAATCTTCCAACATTTCCAAATTATCATAAAACCTCTCTAACTAAACCTCCATGTATACTATCAATCTGATTGTACAGATTTCTACATCCTATTCTATATAACCAATGATCCTAGTAAAATCCATTATCTCTAAAAAAATTGAAATCCATAAAAGAACATTCCAGTGCCTTGTTGGAAGTTCTTTTCACTTTCTTTAGTTAAAAGTTGCTGGATGTTAACTTGAAAGTAAATTTTCTCTTCTTTGTTCTTTTCTTCTTTTCTAGTTCTAGTTCTTTTTCTTCAAATTCAATTTTAGTGTTAGAGTCCAGTTCCGTGTTGTCATTGCTAGAACCATTTCCAATGGACTCTATTCCATTAGCTATTTCTTCACAAAACATCTCCTTAATAGGGTCATGCAATTTTTTGACCTTATTTCTCTCCTTGTTTGTTCACTCTCATCTAAAGATAACGGTTGCTCAAAATCAGTTAATTTGTCCCTAATGGTGATGGTTTCTTGGTTTTTCTTAGACTTGTCACCCTTAGATACTATTTTAGAGGATTTTCTTGGAGTCATTTTAAGGTTTGGAATTTTGAAATTGAACAGTGATTAAGGTTCTTTTTCAAAGTTCAATCGTGATGAAGTCTAAAGTTTAAACAGTTTTAAGTTATAGTTAGTGAGAGAGAGAAAGGTTACTCTCTAAATCAGTTTTGATTTGAAAAAATTAGGAAGAGCACTTTAATGGCTATATAAATCGGTTATTTTGCTTATTTTTTATAAATAACGTATATATAATTTTTTACCATTATTCCTATGTATAGAAAATTTTAATATAAAATAAAATAAATACATTAAAAAGAATTACACATACCAATTTCATTTCTCAAAAATTCAAATATATTTTTATCTAAAGGTATTGTAAAAATATATGAATATTGATTTTCAATATAAATGAATTCAATATTAATATTTCCATTTGCAACATGAAACTTAATGAAATTATGTCTAATTTCTCTATGTTTTGATCTTGAATGATGCATGGGATTTTTTTTGTCAAATTTATAGCACTAGTATTATTATCACATTTTATAAGAATATTTTTATAAATTAATCCATAATCTTGTAATTGTTGTTTTATCTAATGAATTTGTGCACAATAATTTCCAATTGAGACATATTTAGCTTCTATTGTTGATAGAGTAAATAAATTATGTTTCTTAAAAGACCAAGAAATTAGTTCATTTCCTAAGAATTGACAAGTACCAGAAGTACTTTTTTCTATCTACTTTGCATCTTGTATAATCAACATCTGAGTATCCAATTAATTCAAAACTTTAATTTAGGATATTAGATTCCTAATTTTGTAGTGCATGCAATGTACTTAAAAATTCTTTTAATAGCTTTTAAATGTGTTTCGGTTAGATTACCTTGAAATCTTGCACAAATACAAACATAAAATAGAATCTCTAGCCTAGATGCAGTCAAATATAGAAGCGAACCAATTAAACTTCTATATAATTTTTCATTAATTTTCTTACCTTGAGAGTCAAGATCTAACTTGGTAGATGAACTCATTAGGGTAACTACTTCCTTTGAATTTTATTATCCAAACTTTTTCAATAGTTGCCTAGTATACTTCTCTTGATGAATGAAAATTCTTTCTTTTGTTTGCTTAATTTGTAGTCCCAAAAAGAAGTTCAACTCACCCATCATTGACATTTCAAATTTTGCTCACAGAAGCTTTGTAAACTTTTGACAATATTTTTCATTAGTTGATCAAAATATTATGTCATCTATATAAATTTATACAACTAATATATCATTATCATAGTGTTTTAAAAATAAAGTTATATCAATTATACATCTTTGATAACCACTAGAGATAGGATACTCACTAAGTCTCTCATACTAAGCTCTTGGTGATTGTTTAAGTCCATACAAAGCTTTTCTTAACTTAAAAACATACTCAGGCTTAAACGAATCCTCAAATATAAGGGGTTGTTCAACATATAATTCTTTTTTTATATAACTATTCAAGAAAGTACTTTTTACATCCATTTAGAACAACTTAAAATCTTTAAAACAAGCATCAGTAAACAAAAGTCGTATAGCTTCAACTCTAGCAATAAAAGCACAAGTTTCATCATAGTCTATGCCTTTCTCTTGTAAATATCCTTTAGCTACAAGCGTAGATTCATTTCTAACAATCTTTCCATTTTCATTTAGTTTATTTTTAAAAACCCATTTAGTGCCTATTATTGATTTATTTTGTGGTCTAGGTACTAGATTCCAAACATTATTTCTTTGGAATTGACTTAATTCTTCCTACATTGCATTGATCCAATTACAATCATTTAATGCTTCATCAATATTATTTGGCTCAAATTTAGACAACAAAGCAAAATGATTTTCATGTTCTTAAAACATAGATCAAGTTTTTTATTCTAGAATCTACATTACTAATAATTAAAGTAAGAGGATGAGATGATTTATACTTCCAAGTTTTTGAACTTTCATGATTACCCTTTGAACTACCTTTTGTATTACCTTCTAAATTACCTTCTTCTTTAGGTTCTAAGTTATCAAATTTTAAGATTTCGTTATATGGTTCTTCCTTTGTATCAATATTAGATTTATTATTCTTATATTCCTTTACTAGTATGAATACTTCATCATTATTAGAATCATCTTTTACCTCATCAAGAAATCGTACATTAATGGATTCTTCAACTACTCTTGTAGTTTTATTAAAACACAATACACTTTACTATTTTGTGCATATCCTAAAAGGATTGCTTCATCTAATCATTCATCAAATTTTCCAATGTTATTTGCATTCTTTTTCACAAAACATGCACATCCAAAAACATGAAATTATGAAACAAATGGTCTTCTACCATGAAATAGTTCATATGAAGTTTTTATAATACTAGGTCAAACATACATGCTATTCATTACATAGCAAGCAGTATTACGCTACTCTACTTTCATTTAACATAGGATGATGTGCTCAAGACCCAATTACAAGTACACAATGCAATTGAAGATTCACTTGACAATAAGCAATCCAAAATGGCATAAACCCTTAATCCTTATAAACCTTAATTCTTGACGTTAAACAAGAGAGAAGAAGAAGAATTGTTGATTTGTAATATAAATCAAGGATGGCATAATAAGGAGCCAATTTCTAATCAATTGAGGCATGAACCCTAAATTAAACATGGAACCTAATTTGTGTGAACAAGAGATAAATAAAAGGAGTTAATTCCTTACCAGATATTACACACTAGTTGGAATTAGGTTTGATTTTGATGTTATTGATATTATATACAACACAATCAAAATCCACTCACCACAAATTCTAGGAGAATTTGATAAGAGTAGGGGTGTGCAAAGGCAAGCTTTCCACGGCAACAATATCTGAAAAATTGTGTTTCAAAAAGTCCCTTACAAAACCTACAAAACAAGTATTTATACCCTACTACAATTATGGAAAAATAACCTAAATAACATGTGTGCCTTTGTAATTTATAAGGATGAGGATGTGGACCGGTGACTAGTTGCAATCTTTTTACTATTACAGTAGCTATTATGTTTGTGCAACTTCCACCATCAATAAAAAGAACACATAAATTACCTTAAACCCGACAAGGTGTATGAATAGGTTTTCTCTCTATACATCCCCGACATCTGAAGATATAGTCATGACCCTGCGCAATACATTAATAGACAAATATTTATCATTTCTCTTGTCTTCATGTGTCTTAGCGTCATGATCATCATAATACTCCTATAATACTATAGACAAATCTGTAGGCTCAATTACTTCTTAACTATCCTCACTATTTCTCTCCATAATAGTCATTACCTTTTTGTTAGGACATTGAGCAGCCATGTCCAAAACCTATGCATTTGAAATATTTAATTTGATGCATCTTTCCACTGGTTATCCCTCGCACTGTCTGTTGAATATCAGCTCCAACAACCTCTTTTCCTTTTCTAGAATTTTCCCTCTCTCTATTAGTAAAAGTTACATCTGTATCCACAACTTTATAATTTCCCTCTGTTCCCTTTTGTTCTATTTGTTGTTTATCTAACCCATGAGTTTTTATAGAAGTTCCATACCTGTTGCTCGCTACTTGAAAAGGGTTGGATCGCCTCTATCTCTCCACTTCCAGAGCTAGTTGGATGGCCTTATCAAGTGTGTTATACCTCTAGAGCTCTACAATGCAAGCAATTTCATACTTTAACCTAATATAAATTGTGCTAGGGTTTACTCAGGAGGCTTGACTGACCCACGTTTGATCATCAGTGTCTCAAACTCCTATACATAATCATCAACTGTTTTACCTCCCTGCCTCAAGGTTTGGAGTCACACAAACAACTCCGGCCTATAGTGCTCTAGTATAAACCTTTTTCTCATTACTTGTTTCATTTCCCACTAGGTATGTATATCAGCCTGACCATCTCTTCGCTTGCTAACCACAAAATTTTTCCACCATAAGGCGGCATAATCTATAAATTCTACAACTGCAAGACAAACTCAAGTGTGATAATTAATCTCATGGCATTTAAATAAGCCATCAATCTTATCTTCCCAATCTAAATAATCATTTATAGAACCCCTGCCATCAAATGAAGGCATCTGTAATTTTACATATTCTAAACCTTGAGGTGGTTTGAAATCATGATTAGGGTAAGGCTCATTTTCAAAATTGTCATCCCTTTCCTCCCTAAAAGCATGATAATCACCTTCCATCTTCCTACACCTATTGCCTCCAATAGCTCTTTCCTTACAAGCATTCTGATGGGCTACTCGAGGTGGGGATGCCAGAGGGTTTGCCACTAGTGGTTGTGGCATCATCATTTGTTCTACCCATGTTGTTAATGTAGCAACAATAGTGGTAAGATGGTGTAACTGTTCTTCTAGTGTTCTTCCCCTACAGCACAATGACCTTAACCTCCTTCAACTTGACTATTGGCCTCATTGCCAATCCTACCATTCACACTGTCATTTGACATGATTTTGATTTTTTTTATTTTTATCACTCAACACCAACTCACGATACTACTCACACACACTCACAACACAACACCTTCATGGCACTAAGTTCTCCAATTCATGACACACACACTTATACACCACGTCACAATAACACACCTCAACAACAACATACACCTCATGTATACATACAACCACAAACCACGACAACACACACTTATATACACCTACGGTGCAATAAACAACTAATGCTACACACAACTTCAATGGCTTCACACACACACTCCTACACTTTAATACACACTACAACAACTCCAAATATCACGGCAACAAAGTAAATGGAAGTAAAATACACAGCAACAAAAAGAAATGACTCCAAACTTAGTCAAAGTGTATTTAAAGTAATCAATACACAATAACTCCACAAGTAATGATTGAATTCAAATTCAAAATACTTCCTAATTCTCCACAGTAAGATGATTAATCAAGAATGAAATTTTGAACCACCACTTCCAATTCCAAAATCACAAGAACAACACAATGCAATCAACTCAAATACCTTCTATTAGAAACCAATTACAATGATTCCTCTAATTCATCCGTGGTAAGGAACCCTCATTCAATTAGAATTCACTATTCCCACATGAAATCAACAATTAAACAAAAGCATTACATAAACCCTAAATTCCCAAATCAAGATCTCCACTTCCACATGCAATTCCCTTCTCAAAACCCAAGCTCTGATACCAAATTATGATATGCTCAAGACCCAATTACAAGTACACAATGCAATTGAAGATTCACTTGATAATAAGCAATCTAAAATGGTGTGAACCCCTAATCCTTATGAACCCTAATTCTTGATGTTAAACAAGATAGAAGAAGAACAATTGTTGATTTGTAATATAAATCAAAGATGGCATAATAGGGAGCCAATTTCTAATCAATTGGGGCGTAAACCCTAAATTAAAAATGGAACCTAATTTGCGTGAACAAGAGATAGATAAGAGGAGCTAATTCCTTACCAAATGTTACGCATTAGTTGGAATTAGGTTTGATTTTGATGTTGTTGATATTACGCACAACACAATCAAAATTCACTCGCCACAAATTTTAGGAGAATTTGATAAGAGTAGGGGTGTGAAAGGGCAAGCTTTCCATGGCAACAATATCTGAAAATTTGTGTTTCAAAAAGTCTCTTACAAAACCTATAAAACAAGTATTTATACCCTACTACAATTATGGAAAAATAACCCAAATAAAATACTACACATGGAAGCTCCAATCACGTCACAAGGAGAAAACACAAGATCGGTTCTCCTTTGGTTCAATTCGGTTCATTATGGACCGTGATCCATTCACAAACCAATTGTTATTGTGCTTGGTCATCTTCTTGTAAAACCAACAAAATGTACCTGCTAAACTATAAAAACAATTATTATAAAATAAATAAAGACAAAATGTGAACGTCTTGGTTCTATTTGTTCAAGTAAGCTGCCCAATGTCAGATCCAGAGGTTTGATTCCCATCATAGAATGTGTCATTTCTTATATAGTTCTATTTTTTATTTCAACTGTTCCATTTTGTTAAGGTATATAAGGTGTTGAAAAATTATGATTTATTCCATGTTCTTTACAAAATGTTACAAACAAAGCATTGTCGAACTCTTTACCATGATCGGTCCTCAAAAAAAAAAATGGAATATCCTTTCTCATTTTATATTTGTTTAGCAAAGATTTTGAACAAATTAAAAGTATCATACTTATGTTTTAGAAAGAATACCCATGTGTATCTTGAAAAATCATCAACAATCATAAGTCTAAATTTATTTCCACCTAGACTTAAAGTTCTTGTAGGCCTAAACAGTTCAAGATATAACAAATCATGTGGTCTTTTTGTAGAAATCATAATTTTACTTTTATGTGTAACCAAAACCATTTTTTTTTAAAACAGGTTGTACATTTAATATCATGCTTTATGCTAATTCTAAGCAAACCAACAATGAGATTCTTTTTCAAAAAATTTTCTAGCGTGTTCAAGTCTTTTATGCCAAATATGTATAAATTCGTTCATGGTCAGAAAGCAACACTCATTATTCATATTAGAGTGTGTAATCAGATATATGTTTCTTTTCCTAAATCCTTCAAACAATTTTACTCCTTCAATATTATAAGCATAATATTTACTCTTCTCAAAGATCATTCCATAACCTTTATCACATAATTGACTTATGCGTAAAAGATTTTGTTTTGATCCTTTTACCAAAAAAACATTTTCAATTGAATATGAAGGATGACCAATCATAGCTGTTCCTATGAAACATATCCTTTTTTCTTTCCACATTATGCTAGTGAACAAGGATGCATCTCCTATGATATGGTTTGAACACCCACTATTCAAATACTAAGTGCCTTTTATTTTAGTTCCTCGTCCTTGAAATCATACAAAAAAGGTGATCAAACCCTTTTAAGAACGCAAACTAGCTTGGGTCCTTGATAAGTCAAGCTTGTCTTTCCTTGTTTCTTAACTTTATGTGTACTAAGCTTATTTCTTTTATAAAAGCAATACTTTTCTATGTATCTTGTCTTACTAGAAAAGAAACGTGTATAAGAAGATGTATTATACCTTTGATTTATCTGATAAAGATAGTTTTGTCTTGGATACCATTTATCATACCTATACCTATAGTCTCTAAGGTATCCTTCGAGTGGATACTTATCCTGTTGAGGGTACCTTCTAAAGTATCCTCTATTGCTATTGTTTGAGTTCTTTTTAACAAGTTCTTTATCTTTAATAAGTTGATCATTCATAGATTCACTTCCTTTAATGAATATAGTCTTTTTCATATCATTAGATGAGCCACCATGTTTAGATCCAAGTCCATGTTTAATACTCACAGGTCTTTGACTACTTATGATCGTGTTTAGTTTTTTATTGCTTCCATTAAATTTATTAAAGGTATTTTTTATTGTTTGTGACAAATTTTTAATTCTAACTTTTAAGTCTTTAATTTCATCCTTCAAAATTTCTTAACATATCAGAACTATAATGCTTTTTTTCACTATCATTCTTAAGGGTATCATTTTCATTTACATGCAATTTGTTTATTTGACTTAACACATCCTTGTCATTTTTCGAAGCCTTATTTTCTAATTCTAGCTTAGATATCTTCACATCTACCCTTTTAAGAGCTTTTAACAACTTTTTCATCTCAGTATACATTTCATTATCTGATACATTAGCTTTAGATTCAAGATTTACCTTAAATGTAGCCATTAAACATAGATCAACTTCTTCCTCGTTTTCAATTGTAGTTTCTAAGTCAGCTTCTAACTCATCTAGGTCACTTTAAGTTGCCATCATTGCTCAACTTTTTTTCTTGAATTTTTCCATTTTCTTTATAAGAACTAGGCACTCGTATTTGATATGTCCAAGTTTCTTACACTCATAACATGTGATTTCTTTATTCTCGTCTTTCTCCTTAAAGTTTTTTCCTACATCAGATTTATTATACTTGCTAAAGTTTTTAAATATCTTACCTTTCCTTTTCATTAGCTTGTTGAATCTTTTTGTAAGCATACTTATGTCCTCATCATCCTTGTTGTACTCATCAAAATCAAATTCTTTAGCAACTATTTTCTTTGCTTTGAATGTGACCACTTTTATGCTTTTGTTGAATTCTTCAATTATGTTTAGATGGGACTCATATGCCATCAGCTTCTCCCTTAATTGACTAAGTGTGAGCTTGTTCAAATCTTGTGCTTTTTCCATAGTTATCTTCAAGGCATCGCATGATTTTGTAAGATTTGCAATATTTTCTAAAAAGATCAAGATCTTCTATTTTCTTTCGAAGAGAGTTTAGTTCATTAGCTATAGTAGTAAAACGATTAAAAGCATCTTTAATTTTCTCATTAGATTTAATTTTAAACAATTCATATCTCTATAGTAAAGCACTAATTTTTGTTTCCTTAATTGTATTAGTTCCTTCATATGTTTCAGATACTGTATCCCATATTTCTTTAGTTGTGTCGTATGAAGAAATCAAGTAAAATTCAAATAGTGTTATAGTAGTGAGAAGCATATTCTTAGCCTTATTATTCTACTCAATAAGCTGCAATTAGGCCTTTGTGAACTCAATGCCATTAGTTCTTATAACTTGATTATCTCTAATGTCAATCACTTACCATGAAGCATAGTCATTAGCCTTAATATAAGTGAACATGTGCATTTTCTAGTATAAATAATTTATGCCATCAAAGTATAGAGCTTCATTGATTGCAACGTTGTTATCAACTATGATAAAATGGATCACTTGATTTAATAAAAGAGACTTTCTTTGATACCAATTGTTGGTCCCAAAAAGTTACCAAGACTGGGGTAGGGTGTTAAAACTACTTTCTTAAAATAAACACATCCCCAATTAGTTACTTGTAAATTATGGCTTTGAATTATCTTTGCAATCACAATAGATATATAAATGTACAAAAATAAAAGAGTAAAGTAAGAATAGTCTTTGCAATGATTAATAGAGGTTCCACCTCAAGCGTATGTCATTTTTTCCAACTCTAAGATGGGGTCCTAGTATTCTACACCGGTATTTTGCACTATATCCAATCACAAAATAAGATTTACAAATAGTTATCACAATTCACTCTATTAGACTTCAAACTATCACTTGGCTATCTCTAAACTCAGAGCCTATTTGTAATTTAGCTCTCACAACAAATACCAAAATAATGAGGAATGAAGAAGATAGAATCTTCATAAAGTTTGGTACAAAAATGAAAAATGTGATAGAATATTTTCGAAAAGAATTCTGACTTATTTTTTTTTTGTGTTCTATTCTGTTCTTTCTTAGATGCTAAAAAGATATTTTTCTTCGAATCACACGGTGGCTACAAAAAATAAGTTGGATGTTGAATCTATTTTAGATATTTTGCTAAAGATCATAACTCATCTTCAAATTCAAAAACTTGTTCCATGCTATTACTAAAGTTCTTGGATAATATCAACAATTGACTTCATATCCCTTAAAAATAGAAATGTACCTCGACTATTATCCTTTTTGAATAATTTTTTCTCCTTAAATGCAGTTTTAAATTTTGAAAAATATAAATCTTCATCAAGCGTACTCTACCTTGTTAGGTTGGGATCAACTATAATTTTAATTTCTAAACTTATTATAATTTTAAATCCTCGAAATCTATTAACCAACTATGTGGAGCATTTTGAATATATTACCCAAATACACTCAACTTTGGAGCTGAGCCTTTAAGTTGATTATATCTTCAAATATTAATTGATCCTATAACATGTTGTCCATTTCTGTAGTTATGTTAGTGTAGCAAGTCTACTATTTAAATTTGTCTTTGAGTTACTTTCTGACTAAAAGCTTAAAAGTCATACAATAAGTCTACTTTCTGAGTTAATTTCTAAGTTACCTTCCGACTAAGTACTTGAGAGTCATATAGTAACTCTACTTTCTGAGTCAGTCTCTAAGTTACCTTCTAACTAAAAACTTAGAGTAAAACTTTTCTTTTGAGAGATTAAATTGATTTACATATGCATTATTTATCTACACACTTAATAACATAGTTAGTAATCTCTTAGTGTTTTATTAACATCAAAACTATTATCAAGAGAACTTAACAATTCCATTCCTCTAGATGTGACACATGCATAGAAACCTTTTATTTCTATAATTAAGGATCTAGAAAGATGCTTTACAAGATTTTTCTAGAAGACATCTGAAAATCAGAAAAGGTTCACTGGATTAGATGGAAGAAGGTATGCACACCAATTGAAGAAGGAGGCTTGGGTATAAGGAAACTGGAAGACATAGTTAAAATACAGGACATGAAGCTTTAGTGGTGGTTAAGATTGGGTGATTCTTTGTTTGCCAATTATTTCCATTTTCAATAAATACTAAAATCACATGCATGTTTAGTAAAGGAAAAGAACTCAGATTCACCAATCTAGAAAAGAATTATTAGAGCAAGAGAATTGGCAGAAGATCATATATTCTTTGGAATTCGAAAAGGAGACAATAACTTTTTTGTTAGATAATTGGTTTGAAAATTCCAATTTCCATCATCTAATGCCATCACAAGTTGTATGCATGGAAAAGATTGGTGATTACAGATCAAATGGTAGTTAGAATAAAGAGAGACTGCAATAGCGATTAGGCTTAGATCAAGATGCAAAGATTTCCAAAATATCATGTGACCCTTCATCTTTAGATTCCATCAAATGGAAGTTATCAAAGAATGGGAAATTTTCGAACAAGCAAACATGGAAATTCATTAGGCAATCACAAACACTTTAATAACACATCTCAATCATCCATGGAATAGTATAATTCCTCCCAAAATTTCCATATTTGTATGGAAGCTACAAGAAAAAGAAATTCTTACAAAAGAGGCTCTAATGAGGAGAGGAATACATCACTAACTACTAGAAATTTCAAGTGTCACACGAAAAACCTAAACTTAAGGCAATGTTATGTTTAATCATCCAGGGAAAAGAATAAATAGCAAACTTAGAGTGTAAAGAACATGAGACATACCATGCTTGTGAACGAAGTAATGAAAAACGTGAGGAATTAGAGTGTGGGATGTGTGCATTATGCCATTCGTGTTTATGTTTGTGTTTAAAGTGAGGGCTTGTCTATATGAATTGTGAAACCCTTGATCATGTCAAATCCTTTTACATAAAGGTTGACATGTTGAGATGACATGGGCATGTTGAGCCCGTATCTGTGCCCAAACTTTTAATGTGCCTAATTAAAGGTCAACATGGTTTAAAGACAACCGTGTCTAAAGACCTTGTATCTCTCGATAAGAATATAGTTTAGGGCACACTTGACCCAACCTTAGATACAATCATGTTTAAAGGTTATGTAACTCTCTATGAAAACTTACATTCTTTAGATGTTTTGACATTATCGCGTTTAAAGGTTATGTAACAATATGAAAAAAAAAAAATTACCAACGATCTTGACACGACTTAGACATGCTCATGTCTAATGGTCATAATACATCCCAAAAACAATATAATTTTGATACGCCCTCAACATGACCATATTTGTGGTCATGTCAAACTCACAAAAAATTTAGCTTGCTTTTTTTTTTTTCTTTTTCAAGGTGTAGAAAATAATGAAAAGACACCTAATGAAATTAAAATAGACAAAGGAAAACTTGCTTAAAAGATTAAATTTAGGTTGCCTCCCAAAAAGCACTTTTGTTTAATGTTGTTAGCTCAACGTATTTTCTTACTTATGCACTTGGAATTCGTTTGAGATGACGGCCCTCCTTATCATTTGATACAAATTCTTCGCCTCCACAATAAAGCTTTAATCATTGACCATTAACCTTAAACATACCTTCTTCTGGATGTGTAATTTCAAATGTTCCATAGGGCAAAATACAAGTGACCGTAAAGGGCCCAAACCATCATGATTTTAGTTTTCCTGGAAGCAACCTTAAATGTGAGTTACATAGCAAATCATGATCACCTTCCTTAAATTGTCTCCCCTGCTTCATTCCCCGATCATGGTACTTTTTAGCTCTGTCCTTGTAAAGCTTAGATTGTTCATATGCCATGGCACACCATTCATCAAACTCATTTAACTATAGTTCCCTACAAGTACCTGCACACTCTAGATCCAATTTAGCTAATTTAGTAGCTTAGAAAGCCTTATGTTCAATTTCTATAAGTAAGTGGCAAGCTTTCCCAAAAATTAATTTAGAAGGAGTGGTTCCTATCAGCGTTTTATAAGCTATTCTATATGCCAATAGAGCATCGTCCAGCTTATCTAACCAATCTTTCCTATGGTGTTCTATAGTCTTTTCTAGGATCTGCTTAAGATCCCGATTGGCAATTTCTACTTGACCGCTTGTTTACAAGTAATGTAAGGTAGCTAATCTATGGGTAATGCCATAGTGTTTAAACACTTTTTCTAGCTACACATTGCAAAAATGTATCCCCTTATCGCTAATAATTGCCCATGGTGTACCAAATCTAAAAAATAAAGTTTTAAGGAACCTCTTCACTACCCTAGCATCATTGGTCATCAAAGCTTGAGCCTTAACCCATTTTGATACATAATCAATGGCTACTAAAATATATTTTATTCCACTGGAGTTTTGAAATGGGTCCATAAAGTCTCTACTCCAAACATCAAATACTTCACATACTAGGATAGGGTTTTGTGGCATCTTGTCCATTAGGGATATATTCCCTATATATTGACAACTATTATAGAATTCTATGTACCTGTGTGCATCTTTAAAGAGTGTAATCCATTATAATCCTAATTCTAGGACCCTATGAGCTATCTTATGATGCTATGATGGCCTCTAGTTAGACTAAAGTGACAATGGCTTAGAATTTGCCATCCTTCTTCATGGGATACACATCGACATATGACCATGTCCATACAAACCTTAAACAAAAAAGGATCTTCCCAGAAAAAATACTCCACATCTATAAAGAATTCCTTCTTTTGTCGATGTGAGAATTACTTTAGAAGAATGTTAGCCATGATTTAATTCGTGATATCTACAAACAATGTTGTCAAAATCGTGAGTTAACTCACATGTTTCTATGATTTTACGAGTTAGTGAGCACATTCTTAGTCAACTCGCATATAAAAACGTTTTTGAGGTAAAATTGTAGTAGAATCGCGATTCCACATGGGGAATCAGTAAAATCGTGAGTCCACTAGCGTTTTTACGTTTCTACTACAAGGTCTTATTTTCCATTAATAGAATGAGTGAAGAGGAAGTAGCTCGGCCTAGTTGAAGGCGTGCAACCCAAAGAAGCCTAATTTAGCCCAAATTTCAAGTAAATTTGTAAGCTATAGCTTTCATTCAAAAAATAAAGGCACAAGATTTTATCGTTGTTCACCCGTTAACTAGGGCTACGTTCAGCAAAAGATCTCACTATAATTAACACCTCACTCTCTCATTTTTATCACACAATTACAAGTGAAAAAAAGAAAGAATATATAATAACAATTATTCATGGCCCAAGCCCAAACTTTTAATGAACAAATATAGGCTTAATTGCTAAAAGTCCTCTGATGTCCAGTGGTACCCACGTGCTTTCCTATCATAGGGAAGTATGAGCTATACCCCAACATGTTCGCCGGTGATCACTTGTCACTTGTCAGTGTGTTGCATTGTGTTGAAGTCTTTATGTTTGTGTTCATCGATTGTTGGTCTTCTTGTTCCTATTTGTGATCATGTTCATGTTAAGCACTCATGTTTGATTGCTACAACTTTCCTAATTTTAATTAATATTTTTGTAATAGTAAATAAAATAAAGGATAGATAACTTTAACTTTATAAGAATTTTTTAGATTTTTAATTTTATAGAAAATGTATAAATGTATTTATATTTCTATCTTTTCAATGTCTCATTGTTATAATACTTTTAAATATATATTTTTAAGTAAATATATTTTGAATTAATAATCATTAATAGTGCAAAAATTTACCTAGTAATATATAATTTTGAAGGCTTTTCTTGTTATAGTATTTTTTTATTATTTACTTTTGATTAGTAGTTATTTGTCATTTTTTTTATATTACTCATTTCTAATGGTATATCTTCGTTAACAACCTTTATTTATTAGTAATTTCTTAAAGTCATAATTGATTTTTAAATTGTATCTATTATCTTTTAGCTTTTGTATATATAACTAGGTGAAACTCGCTTTATACATGATTGATCATTTTAGAAATAAAATATCTATATTATACAACTTATGCTTGATTATCTATATTATGACTTTTATTGCAAATTTGCAATTTATAATGATGAATTTCCTTATTTCTATTATCCATTCTATATTTTAATGACTATTGTAAGTAAATACAATATTTGAAAGTTATTTTACATAGGTTGTAAAAACTTATGTTTTTACGTTCCGTTTCTATGTTCTGATTCCACGAACCCCTTAACGATTCTATGTAAAATCACGATTTTGATAACCTTGTCTACAAACCATCGAGTTTCCCATTCCCTTACCTAGGTTATTACATAAAGTCGTTCTTACGGGACCTCGTCATTGATTTCATGCTCGTCTAACTTCTCCAAGTTGATATTTTCAAGTCTTGATAAATGATCTACCACTAAATTCTTAGCTCCCTTTTTACCTCTGATCTTTAACTTGAATTCTTACAATAACAAAATCCATCTAATCAAGAAGCTACTTCCATTCCACTATTGGTGGGTCTTCAATGAAGGGTCTTAGCCTTGGTTTCTTCTTCATGTTGATTTGCTTGAACCCCTTCTTCTCATCAATAGAATTACTGGCTATTAATTGAGCTACAACTTTAATACACTCAAGGCTTTCTACTTCCTCTAATCCCTTTTTCAAGCAACATTTCAAAGGGTCCTTTGATAATATCTCCTATGAAAAATCAATAACTGAAAGTTTAGTAGCATCTAAATTGATGAGAGCTAAGCCGGAAGAAGAAATGTGGAACCTCTTGAAGTGCCGCCTGGACCGATCACAAGAAATCAAGCGAAACGATTCAAGGAAGCACTTAACGGGTTGATAAAGGTTGTCCATGAAGCCGGAAAGGATTGGAGTAATCATGAAGTTGGAACGGATTGGAACAACCATGGGAAGACCCTTACTTTTATACAAGTCACACCGGACACGGGTTAAAGAGGGCGTGTACTTTCAAGGCATAGCCGTGTATGGAGACAAGCAAATCCACAGAAAGATACACGACCAGAAGTACACGGTTGTGTATGTGACCGGAATGTGCACAGAAAAGTACACGGCCAAAGTACACGGTCGTGTACACGGCCGTGTATCCCCTGCCGACCAGCTTGTTCTGTTTTCGTGTTTTTACGCAACTTATCTAAGCTACGTCGTTTTGGACTTGTTTTTCATGAATTGTAACCCTAGTATAAAAGCTCCTAGGGTTTAGAACAACTTAGAATTTACATCTTTGAACATTAAACACTTTTGAGAGGCACCTCTCTTGGTTCTTCAAGAACTAACTAGAACTTATCGGATTAATCTCCATGGCGTTCATCCCGACTTATCAATCGGTCTTTCATCCCGATTGTGGCGTCTTCATATTATACCAAGGTTCTTGTCTCGCTTATAGACAACGGGTCGCGGTTTCCACTTTAGGTGTTTAGGCGTCTTAGGCAACGAATTCCGAACGTATTGGTATTGGGTTTCGTCACGAGTTGGCGTGGTTCGTATCAGTTTGGTATCAGAGCTTAGGTTTGTCAAAACATCAAGTTCAGTTGAGGAAGGTAATATCAAAAACCCTAACTCCAATCGTTCATAAAAATTATCGTATTCAATTTCGTAGTATTGATTGTCTTTTGATAGTGTAATATCAACTAGGCGATTGTTACAAAAAAAAAAAGAGTAAAAATCACGACAAAAAAAAAAGAAGAGAAAAGAAAAGAAAAGAAAAACGTGATCAAGAGCAACAACCAAGACCAAAAAAAAAATCGAATAGAAAAAATAGAGGAAAATTTACGAACCCTAGAGTTTTTTTGAATTCTATGGAAGGAAATTGGTGTAGTTCGGGTTAGTTCCAAGAGAATCGAGACTGGGAAATTGGCAAGTTGATATCATCATTGTTTGTGAGAATACATGAGTGACTGTGTGATATCATCATTTGAGTGAAAACGCGTAAGGGAGTGTATCGTGAGGTTTAATTTTATATATATATTTGTGTTAGTACTAATCTTTTCTGCAGGGACAATGTCGAGACAACATTCTCCTAAAGGTGAGAGGGGAAGGTTTGATGCTAGGTTAGTCATTGAGGCGTTGAGGGGTAAGATGAAGAGGATGTTCCAAGAGGGAATGGAACAAATTCATGAGACGGTAGAGCAAAGATTAGAGCAATCCACAAATGTATTCCAATGGCGTAAGAGGGAGAGTCGTTCTAAGAGAGTACCGAGGGGTGGAGATGAAATGTCGGATGATGACTTTGATGAGCCTTCTGTCGAGAGTTATAGAGGATATAGTGGTCAGAATAGAGGAACTAGGGATTGGGAAGATAGAGGAGATAGGAATAGAGAGGATGATCAATTAAGTAGCATCAAGATGAAGATTCCTCCTTTCCAAGGGAAGACTGATCCCGAGGCGTACTTAGAGTGGGAGAAGAAGGTAGAGATGGTATTTGATTGTCACAACTATAGTGGGAGAAAGAAGGTAAAACTTGCTGCCATTGAATTTTCGGATTATGCTATAGTGTGATGGGATCAACTAATGTTGAATAGGAGAAGGAGTGGCGAGCCACCTATTGAGTCTTGGGAAGAGATGAAAAGAGTGATGAAGAAGCGGTTTGTGCCTGCGTATTACTATCGTGAATTGCACAACAAGTTGCAAACTCTGAAGCAGGGAAGCCGAAGTGTAGATGAGTATTTCAAGGAGATGGAAATCACTATGATTAGGGCGAATGTAGAGGAGGATAGAGAGGCTACAATGGCTAGATTTCTTATGGCGTTGAATAGAGAAATCCAAAATGTGGTTGAATTGCAGCATTATGTAGAATTGGAGGATATGGTTCACATGGCTATAAAGGTTGAGAACCAGCACAAGAGGAGAGGTAGTAGTAATGCACGGTTTCAACAGGGTAATGGTTCATCCACTTGGAAGACAAATCAATGGAACAAGGAAGAAAAGCCTTTACCCACCAAACCAAAAGGGGAGCTGAGGCAAGCGGGTTCTACTCCTGGTAACCAAGGTAACCCTAAATCTTCTACTTCTAGAAATCGTGACATTAGATGTTTTAAATGTCAAGGCAGAGGCCATATTGCTAATCAATGTCCAAATAGGCATGTGATGATTTTGCGTGATGATGGTGAGTATGAGACTGAGGGGGATAGTGAAGAAGATGATATGCCTCCATTAGAGGATGCTAGTGATGATGAGGAGCCTACAATGGGAAGGCTAGTGGCAGTAGTGAAGCAAGTGTTGAATGTGCAGGTGAAGGAAGAAGAGGAGGTGAAAAGAGAGAATATATTTCATACTATATGCTATCTAGGAGATCACGTTTGTAGTTTGATCATTGATGGAGGGAGTTGCACCAGTGCAGTGAGTAATTTTATTGTTGAGAGGTTGGGATTCAAAACTGTTAGACACCCTAGTCCATATAAATTGCAGTGGTTGAATGATAGTGGTGAGACTAAGGTGAGTAAGCAAGCATTGATTGGTTTCCGCATTAGTAGGTATGAGGATGAGGTGTTATGTGATGTAGTGCCAATGCAAGCATGTCATGTGTTGTTGGGGAGGCCGTGGCAATTTGATAGGAAGGTTGTTCATGATGGCTTTTCTAACAAGTATACACTTGTTCACCAAGGGAAAAGTTTTAACCTTAAACCTTTAACCCCTAAACAAGTGTATGAGGACCAGTTGCAGCTACAACAGTCTTTTGCAAAACATAAGGTGAGTGAAAAGCAGATGGAGAGTGAGAGAGCAAAAGACAATGAGAAGAAATAGGAATATAAAAGTCAAGATCAAAAGGAAAAGGAGAGGAAGGCTGGAAAGAGTGTGAGAGGCCAAGTTGAAGGGGGATCAACTTTGGTGGTGAGTGAAAAGGAGAGGGCAGCCTTGCAAAAGGAGAGTTGTGTGGCAAGAGCGAGTGTAGCAAGGAGAGCGTTAGTGATGAGGCAACCTATGTTGTTTCTGGTTTTTAAATAAACATGTTTGACTACTAATGAATTATCTAATGCTTTGCCTAGTGTGGTTGTGTCTCTTGTGCAGGATTTTGAAAATGTCTTTTCGAAGGAACTCCAAAGGCAGGTAGATGAGTTAATGGAGAAGGGATACGTGAGAGAAGGCATGAGTCCATGTGTAGTGCCTGTGATTTTGGTGCCTAAGAAGGATGGGACATGGAGAATGTATGTTGACTGCCGCGCCATCAACAACCTTACGGTAAAGTATCGTCATCCGATTCCTTGTTTAGATGACTTCTTAGATTGGTTATATGAGTATAGTGTCATTCCTCGTGAGCCATGGATAAACATTTCCATAGATTTTGTGTTAGGATTATTTAGGCCTAGGCATGGTCGAGATTCTAATTTTGTGGTTGTGGATAGGATTTTTAAAACGGTTCATTTCATTCCTTGTCATAAAACTGATGATGCTATACACATTGTTGATTTGTTCTTTAGAAAGGTAGTGCGTCCGCATGGTATACCTAGAAGCATTGTTAGTGATCGAGATGAGAAATTTTTGAGTCATTTTTTGAGAGTATTGTGGGAAAAGTTGGAAACTAAACAGATGTTTTCAACTATCTGTCACCCACAAATTGATGGGCAAATTGATGTGGTTAACAGGACTTTAATTCAATTGTTAGGGGCAATCATAGAGAAGAACATTAGGACTTGGAAGGATTGTCTACCATTTGTGGAGTTTGCATATAACAGGGCTTTATATAGCACTACTCATTGTTCACCATTTAAGATTGTGTATGGTTTTAACCCATTGGTTCCTATATATTTATTGCCATTGCCACTTAACAAGTCTGTGAGTTTTGATGTTGATTCTAAGGCAGATTTCGTGAGAAAGCTACATGCATAGGTAAAGATTAGGATTGTAAAACAAAATGCCAGGGTCGCTTCAAGGGTGAACAAGGACAGGAGACCCAAGATTTTTCAGCCTAGAGATTGGGTTTAGGTGCATTTTCGCAAGGAGAGTTTTCCATTGCAGAGGAGATCCAAGTTGAACCTTAGGGGAGACGGTCCATTTCCGATGCTTGAGAAAATCAATGATAATGCCTACAAGAAAAATTTACCAGGTGAGTATCCAGTAAGTGTTACATTTTTTGTCACTGATCTGAGTCCATTTGATGCAGGCAATGATTTGAGGACAAATCCTTTTCAAGAGGAGGGGAATGATGAGATCCATGATGAGAGCCAAGCCGGAAGAAGAAATGTGGATCCTCTTGAAGTGTCGCCTGGACCGATCACAAGAAATCAAGCGAAACGATTCAAGGAAGTACTTAACGGGTTGATAAAGGTTGTCCATGAAGCCGGAAAGGATTGGAGCAATCATGAAGTTGGAACGGATTGGAACAACCATGGGAAGACCCTTGCTTTTATACAAGTCACACCGGATACGGGTTGAAGAGGGCGTGTACTTTCAAGGTACGGTCGTGTAGGAATTCCAAGATTGCACAGAATCATACACGGCTAGACACACGGCTAAAAGGCACAGTCGTGTATGGAGACAAGCAAATCCACAGAAAGATACACGAGCAGAAGTACATGGTCGTGTATGTGACCGGAATGTGCACAGAAAAGTACACGGCCAAAGTACACGGTCGTGTACACGGCCGTGTATCCCCTGCCAGCCAGCTTGTTCTGTTTTCGTGTTTTTACGCAACTTATCTAAGCTACGTCATTTTGGAATTGTTTTTCACGAATTGTAACCCTAGTATAAAAGCTCCTAGGGTTTAGAACAACTTAAAATTTACATCTTTGAACATTAAATACTTTTGAGAGGCACCTCTCTTGGTTCTTCAAGAACTAACTAGAACTTATCGAATTAATTTCCGTAGCGTTCATCCCGACTTATCAATCGGTCTTTCATCCAAATTGTGGCATCTTCACATTATACCAAGGTTCTTGTCTCGCTTATAGACAACGGGTCGCGGTTTCCACTTTAGGTGTTTGGGCGTCTTAGGCAACGAATTCCAAACGTATTGGTATTGGGTTTCATCACGGGTTGGCGTGGTTCGTATCATAAATGATAACAAGTATCATCATGATCAACAAACTTTTTCATAGATTCAAGAATTTTAAAAATTAGTTTTTCATCTCCTACCCTTAATATAAGCCTACCATCGTTAAGTCTATTATAACCCTAGTTGTAGTTAAGAATGGTCTACCTAAAATAAGAGATACTTCTATTTCCTCATCCATATTAAGTATAACAAAATCCACAAGAAATATAAACTTTCCTACTTGGACGAGGACATCCTCTATAATTCCTCTAGGTTATGTGATGGATCTATTAGCTAATTGCAAACTTATATGTGTAGGTTTCGACTCTCCTAACCCTAGTTTTAGAAATAAACTATATCGCAACAAATTAATGTTTAGTAATTTCTTTGGAATAGTAAAACTCCCTAGATCTGTTAATTTCTTAGGTAGCTTGTTTTGTAGAATCATTGAACATTCCTCGCTTAGCATGACAATTGAGAGCCCCTCTAACTTCCTCTTGTTAAATAACAAATCCTTTAAGAACTTTGTGTATTTAAGCATCTACAATAAGGCATTGATAAGAGGTAAGTTAATATGTAATTACTTAAACAGACTGAGGAACTTACTGAATTGCTCATCGGTGCAATCCTTCTTTAAATGCAAATGGGTGGTCTGTATTTCTGAACTTTTTTGTGGCTCCTCACTTTCTTTTTCCTTATCATCCTCTTTGTTCCTTGTTGACCCCTTTTTAGCTTTATGTCCAACCTACAGCTGCTTTCTAATTTGAAGTCACTACTCTCACTTGCTCCTTAAGATTGGTTTTTATGTTTCTTGGCAATGTCCCTTGTTGCCTCTCCACCATCATCTTCACCAATTGTCCTACTTGATTCTCCAGATTATGGATGGAAGCTTTTGATTCCTTAGAGATGTTTCTATGTTCTACAATCTAGCTTCGTTAGTTTGAATATATTTAGTTAAAATTTCTTCCAAACCTAATTTCTTCTCTTATGGTGGGAGTTGTTGAAACCCTGGAGGAGGCAAGTTCATCCTTTGTTGATTTTGATTATGGTTACTCTAAGAGAAATTCGGATGATTTCTCTACCCCAGAATGTAAGTATTACTATAGGGGTTGTTTTGTAAACTAAAGGAGTTTCCTAAATAGTCTACTTATTCCCACTAACCTTCTACATCAACTTCTCCCGAGTTGCACTTAGGATTAATAAAAAGTACATCTATCTTTCTTTTAATGGTATCAACCTTATTAGCTAAGGTTGTCACCGTATCTACGAAGCTTTGTTTCTCACCCTAGCACCTTCCCATTGAGAGTTGTTCATAGCCATGTTCTTAGTCATGGATTGAACCTCTTCGAGTGTTTTAGTGTTCAAGGTTCCTCCAGCTACAACATCTATCATTTACCAAGTTGATAGATTCAAACCATTGTAGAAAGTTTGAATTTGTATCCAAAGGAGTAAGCTATAATGTGGGCATCTCCTCAATAATTCCTTATATTTCTCCCAAGTTTCATATAATGTCTCGGCCTCTAACTAAGCATAGGAAGATGTGTCCTTCCTAAGTTTGACGGTTTTAGTAGGTGGAAAGTATTTTCCTATAAACTTTTAAGTCGTATCATCCCAGGTGTTATAAATCCCCTTGGAAGAAAATTTAGTGACTGTTTTTCTCAACCCCTTAATAAGAAGAGGAAGAGTAGCAATTTGATAGTCCAAAACTCTATTGACAAATCTCCAACAAGTTTGGGTCCTCATCTTGTAATCTATCAAACTAGGTGAACTGCTACACCATTTGTAAAATATGAGGTTGAATTTAAAAGTTGTTAGCAGCAACAAGTGGCTTAGCGATACTCAAATTGGCTCTAACTAAAGAGAGTTTGGATTAATCAAGCATAACCTATTGTTGGTTCTGGTTTTCGTCACCCATATTTCTAACTTGTCCTCTTCCTCTTCCGCCTTTATTCTCAAAGGAGACCTTTAATTTAGTTCCTTTATTGTTTATCGAACTATTTTCCTTAATCGTTTAGTTGTCCTTTCAATTTCCAAATCAAAAATCAGCATGTCTAATGACATATTTTGGCCATGCCCTACAAAAAGAAAAAATAAAACAAGAAATAGAAAGAAAAAAAATGGTTAAATGAATAAAGTGATTAGTGTTATTAATATTGAAATCTTTGGCAATAGTGCCAAAAACTTGATGGAAGGCAAGTGTACTTATTAAATTTTGTAATATAGTGTATTAAATATTAATATCGTCTTATAGGAATTACAAATACTAATATTAACCTACATCCTATCATTTAACAGGTAAATTATAAAGATTGATTGAACTAAAACCTGTAAGAGAATATTAACAAATGAACTAAAATTTTATTGAAAAACACAAAAGTAAATCAAATTAGAATTAACTTTAAGATGATAAAACTAGTATGTAGACTTTGTTTTTCCTAGGAATTATTATATAGCATTAACAAAAATTGTTCAAATCTTTCGTAAATTTCATTGACCGAGGGAATTCTTAATTTAAGTTAATAACATTCCCAAGCTTATTACCCTAATTTTAAAATTACCTATTTGAATCTCTTCATAATAATATAATTTAAAGACCGCATTAAAAACAATAAATTCATGTAACCAATTTAGTTAACTTTGGAAGAATTATTAACTTATTTCTAGGATTCCATTAGCTCTCTTCAAATATGCTAAATCTAATTACACATCAAATTTCTCAATCCTAAGGTATAATATCAAATATATAGAATAATACTTTAGAAATATTAATCTAATCAAAAATCAAGAACACGTGCATGAATCAAGAAATATAAGAATTCACTGAATAATAGCAATCCTAATCACATAATAAACCTAGGATCCACAAATCTATATACTAAGAAAAAGTAAGCACTATTCATATTGAAAACTGAATTTTTCATTAATGTACAAACATTCATCATCAAGGAAATCATTAAAACTAAGTAAAACCCTAATTTTTTTGAAGTGTAGAAAAATAGCCGTCTTATCTCTCTCTAAAAACCCTAGAACAACCTAGAAAAAATGTCACTCCTTTTTAATGCCGAGTCCTCTTCTATTTATATAACGAGCATAAAAAAACTTTATGTTTTAACCAAACACACTTTCTGAAAAAGTCGTCTTTTAGGTCGTGTTTGATTCATCAATCAAAATCGTGTAAAACATGGCATCCCAATAGACATGGCCTAAACACGATTGTGTCTATAGGTTATGTCTAATTTAATTAGCTTAAAGAGATACACAACTAACAAATGCGACCGTGTCTAACACCCATGTAACTTTCTATGATTATTCAACTACAACATGTTCTGGGCATGATCATCTCTAAGTCATGTCAATTTCATAACTTCTTCTATTTAGCTCCAAAGTGGGTAAAATTTAATTCCTTTTCTTTTTTTTTTCATTAAATATTCCATCAAAACCCTAAAATCAAAATATTACTCAATCGAAATTCAAATTCTTCATAATCATTCCATAATCAAGAAAAATATGTTAAATCTCAATTAATATATATATATATATATATCTAATTGAGCACTTATCATAATGTGAGATTGAGACAAGGTCTACTAATGGAGAATTATGATGTTGAATTTAACAATTCAAATTGAATAATGAGTTTATGAGTAGAAGCATTGGGGAGTTGGGAAAATAGCCTATTCAAAGCTCAGTCACCTTAAACTTTCATGTTATACATGTGATAGGACATCGAATCATTCACCCAAAAGAAAAAATAAATAAATAAATTATCAGCCACTCAATCACATCATAAATGCAATTGTGTGGACTAATAATAACGCATCCAATGTTCACCCAAAAATAAATAAATAATGAGGCACTCATTCACATGATAAATGTAGTTGTGGAGATTAATAATAAGGCATCCAAGAGTTAATCTCAATCCAGAAACCAAATACCCTAATTCCCACCATGAATCATCTTTCTCCATCTTCTTCTTCCTCACTAGCCATCCTCTTAGCCCTCATCGCAACCGTATGCTTCCTATTCCAACTCCTCCACCACCGTCTTCATGCAAAACTCCATCTCAAACCACCACCGGGACCAACCACACTTCCTATTATTGGGAACCTTCACCTTCTAGGCCATCTCCCTCACCGCAATCTCCTAGCAGTAGCCCAAAAATATGGCTCCATAATGTCTCTCCGACTCGGCTCAGTACCCGCTATCATCGTCTCATCCTGGGAAGCCGCTGAATTATTCCTCAATACTTATGATCATGCCTTTGCAAACAGGCCAAAAGTCCAAGTCTTTGAAATTTTATCTTATGGAAACAAGAGCATGGTATTTTGCAGCATACGGATCTTATTGGCGAAACATGAGGAAGTTGTCCTCGTTACATCTTCTTAGCGCTTCAAAGGTTGAGTCCTTCTTGCCGACGAGGAGAGAGCAGTTGAGGAGTCTGGTGGCGGAGATTCGGGCTTCGGGGGCGGCACATGAGGCGGTGGATGTGAGTGAGAAGGTGGGGCTGCTTATTGGAGACTTGGCTTGTAGAATGATATTGGGCTGTATTGCTAAGGAGAGGAATGATTTAAAAGGGATTATCCGTGAGATTGTGAGACTAGCCGGGGCTAGTAATTTGGCTGATTATGTGCCCTTGCTTAGGGCTTTTGACCTTCAGGTCCGTAACCACAATTTTGTGACCTAGAACCCCGTTTGTTTGAGAAAAGATATCTTCTTTTTTTTTTTTTTTTTCCTCCTTTGTTATGCCGGAAAAGGATTTTTTTAGTACAAAATCTTTTCTTTATAAGGGAAAACTTTTTTCTACTATAGGGGGAATCATGGCTTTCTTTAGGAATTTTTTTTTTTTTTCAAAATGAAATATCATTTTTAAAATTAACATTTGTAAAAGTTTTGATTCTAACAAAATGATATCTATATTATTTTCATTATAATTGATCTATGAGAAAAAAAATTAAAGACTTTCTAAAAATTATAAAATTTAACTAAAGAGGTATAACAAAATTATTTTTATTTATATTTTTATTTTAAATAAAATGTTTGAAATAATAGATCTATAGTTACATATTATATTAATTTATTTCAATAAGACTTATAGGATATTTGGTCCAAACAAGTATTCCTTTTGTGGGAAAAAATTGTATTTTGATGCTTTTACAGTTAACTTTTCTGTGTTAACAAATTCATGGCATTCATCTCCATCATACAATAGCCAAGTCCTTTATTAAAATCCAACATAAAATGCACATGATAAAAAAGATCCTCTTAGATCACACATATACTAAGATAAAACCCTCATTTAGACACTCTAAATCCCTCTCTCTATTTTTACATATTTGTATGTTCTTATATAAAAATAATATATATTTTTATATAACATACACATAATTGTTAAAAGAAAATCTATTAAACTATTGAAAGAAAAAATACAACAAAAATCTATGTGTTATCATATAAATTTATAGTTATAAGCCTACCAACTGCAAGTATTATGTGTTATATTAATGTGTTTCAAGTACATAATTATTATACATGATATATAAAACGAATATTTTCTACATTTCTATTATTTATAATACATTTAACACTTGCATAATAGATCTAGTTATAAAAATAATAATAATAAATGAAGAGAAAAGCCAAGCAGGCACAGAATTTTCAGTAACATTGAACAAATAATAAGTCTTATCCTTTAATGTATCATGGTGTCGGTGTGGGGTTTAATACGTGCATCTGATTTCTTTTATTTTTTATTATTTTCTGACATGTAAACGGTGTGTCAAATATAATAGTTGATGACTAATGGTGATAATTAATTATCATAGAAATTGTAAAATTCTTTTTGTCATTGTCCCTTCATGATTTTAGCCATTATTAACTACCACCATAAAACAACTACCATTACCTTTCACCATTATTTATATAAAACAAATTATAATTATTCTCAACATCTGGAGACCATTATTATGATAAATTCGGCAATCACAAAGTCTTAACTATAACCATGTCAAGAAAAGTTTGGAAGACATTTTCAACCAAAGTAAATGTATTATATATGGAGTGTTAAAGTAATCGCAGGATATCAATAAATGAATTAAAACTAATGAGTCTACATAAAACTACAATATTTATATTTAACATTATGATGGCATTCAAATTAAATTTGATTAATTTTTTCTCTCGTGAAACAGGGAATTATACGACGAATGAAATCAATCTGTCCAGCCATAGATAAGGTGTTGGAGGAAATCTTGAGCGAACATGAACAAAATATGAATTTAGATAGCCGGAGGGATTTTGTGGACGTACTCCTTTCAATATTAAACAAGCCAGTGAATTCAAACAATAAACTAGAGTGTACAATTGATCGATCCAACATCAAAGCCATACTAATAGATATGATAAGTGCATCTTACGAAACTTCAACGACAGCAATTGAGTGGGCATTTTCTTAGATTGTGAAGAATCCACGAGTCTTACCGTGTCTTCAAGAAGAATTAGAAGATGTTATTGGCATCGATAAAACGGTCGAGGAAGCAGATTTACCGAAATTGAGTTATTTAGATATGGTAGTGAAGGAGAGCTTGAGACTGCACCCTCCAATCCCATTAATTCCTCGTGAATCCATAGAGGACATTGTTATCAATGGCAATTACATAGCTAAGAAATCAAGAGTTATTATAAATGTTTGGGCTATTGGAAGGGATCCTAACATATGGTCTAATAATGTTGAAGAATTCTTGCCTGAAAGATTCATATATAGCAATATAGACGTCAAGGGACAAGATTTTATGCTTATTCCATTCGGCTCGGGGCGGAGAAAATGTCCTGGAATGGAATTAGGACTCATAAATGTTAAACTCGTGTTGGCTCAGCTTGTGCATTGCTTCAATTGGGAACTTCCTAGTGGCATGTCGGCAAATGGCTTGGACATGACTGAAGATTTCGGCTTTTCTACACCACGAGCTAAACCTTTGCTTCTTGTGCCGACATACCGTCCACGTGTTTAGTTAAATTTTTATAGAAGTATGAGTCCTGGCTTGGCCTAAAGTTATATTTATCGTGTGTATGTCTTAAGTAGACTCTTGGGATTTGGATCTTTCTATATGGCATACAAATAGACCTCTTCCACTTTATGTGTTCATGGTTATTGTAAGATGTAAAAAGGATTAGCTTTTACGACTACATTTCAACTCAATGGAGAATATTTTAGAAATGGTTATTGAGTTATACTCCATCAAATTTAAATAAATGGTTAATAAAAGGAAATGTTCTAACTATTACAAAATTGAACTATCTTAAGAAAAAAAAATACAATAATTCAATCATAACCACTATTGCATTGGAAAATATTATTATATAATCAAAATCTTATTAAATTGATTTCCCATAGTAAATTAAATTAGCCGACACTTTCTCTCTCTCAAGCTATATTAAACTTGTTCCACCCACTTATGACTAAAGCTTTCATAAACAAGTTAAGTAAAGATAAGAGCCTAGGGGTCCGATTATTTAGGAGACCAACCATTATTACTCTACAAAACTATATGGTCTTTAGATTTGAAAATAAGATTTGTTTAGTAAAATCCAATAGTAAGTATATGTCGAGTCATGCAATGTCGTATAGAAAACTAAAAGTGAGCATAGATTGTATCCCACTTGTTAGATTATAACCATTCTATTTGAAACTAAATTGTTGAAATAAAGTGTTTAAGTATTTAAAATTAATTGAATCAAACTAATTTTGACCAAATAATCACCAAAAACAAATGTGGATTCTCAAATCTAAGAGATGATGACCATTTGAATCCTTAGATTCCTTGATTATATCAAGACTATATTATTGATTGTGGATTTCTCCAAGGATATAGTGACCTATAATTAGTAAGAGAGTATTGAGATAAGAAGGTGCTAAAGTTGTCTAGCATGACCACTTCAACACTCAAATTAGAATGTATAGAGACAAGAATAAGGAATGCTTTATGTGAGTTAGAGAGCTTAAGGTTTTAGATCCTTTCACCTATAGGTAGACCTTCATATTTATAGAAGGAGATACCATATGGTTGAAAGTTGAGAATGTGGAGCATGTCTCTTAAAGCACTTCCGAAGTATCAAGTTAATGGAAGAGTAGACAATTATGGTTGCTAATGACCTACCTCAATCCTTTTCCCAAGCTAATTGAGTCAAGTGGCTATGCGAGGAGAAAGGCCTGCTTGTTGTCTGAGCCAATAGCTTTGCCCATGGTTTTGAGTTAGGCTTAGGCTCAAGTCTAAAATGATTTATTAACATTTGCCCTCCACTCTCTTTAGCAATTGATTAACAAATAGGGTATAGTCATAGATAGAGTTAAGAATGCAGGTCAAACAGGCCAACTCGCTACAACCCGCAAGTCAAAGCGGGCCGACCCGCAATGGCTCACAAGGATTATGGGTAGAAAAATTCGGCCCGCCCCGCCCCGCCCCACAATTTTTTTTTTTTTTTTACAAATTTAGAATGACACTTTTATGATCAACTCCTTCTTTATTTGTTGTCTCTCATTTTCTCTTTGCAATCATTAAATTTGTTTAACTGTATAAGACTGCGACAATGTCAAACTCTTAATTTTTCTTCTAAATTCCTCATCCTCAATTCTCCAATAGCATTGGCATTTGGCAATGCATTTTATTTCACATTAAGCTCCCCAGCATTCTCCAATGCTATGTGTGTCGCAAGTCACTTAAGTCAAGAGTCAAGTCGTCCTTCTCCCTCATCCAGCCTATCAATTTTTTTTTACGGGCTAACGGGCCAACCCATGCCTAAGGCGAGTTACCCACCCTGAATCGTGGGCCATGTGGGCCAAAATTTTCAGCCCGCCCCACAATTCCTAGTTCTAGTCATAGAGAGTTAATAAAATATGAGTTGGAGAACATATAAGTCAACCTATAAAGCTTCATTTGATGACTTAAACGGAATGGTAAACTAAGTAAGGGAGTCCAAGCTACTCCCTTGTACTATTGATGATTTCAATCCATCAAAGCAGATGGTGATATGGCAAATTCCTAAAATGTCTTGCCTCAATATGTAAGAGTATAAAGGTAATCACATTCGAGCATTAAAGCTATTGCCCTCAAGCTGAACTGAGGGGGGTACAACCTCATTGGCAAAGACGAACTGCTAATGAAAACTTTTGGGTGGATAATAGTTAGCTTCTTAAGGAAGTTTTAATTTGATTTGTCCAAATGCGCGTAAATTTAAATGCATTAAATGCAATGGACATGTGTTGCTTGTTGAATGGATTGCCACTAATATGACAGTTATATACAAACACATTAGGAGTGCCCATTTATATAGATTAAGCCATAGCAAGATCCTATTACTCATCGTCACTTCAGTAGAGTGACACTTTGGCCCTCACTTTCTTCAATTTCCATTATCATCTATAAATATGTAAGGTATGGGGGAGCGAAACACCATTACAAGCTCTTTTGAAATTTCTTCTCTATTCTACCTTGACATTCTACAAAGCATTCATCTTCATCTTTACTTCCTTCAATTCTCTTTTCAATTTTGTTGTTTACACCCATATCAAAGTTATGTCTAAGATTGCTTCAAATCCTTATTGATTAAGGGCTAGCCTTAGTGCCACAAAATCCGAAAAGGGCTACCACCCCATCCCTTGTTAAAGGCAGCAACCATGGCAACTAAAGAAGGCGCTCAATCCACATGTATGGTGGTGGCAGGTGAGGTAAACAAGATGCTAGTGATAAAAGAACTGTTGATAGATGTTTAAGTGAATGATGGCAAGGACACAAAGCCCTTAATGGTACTGTACAACAATGTTGTTGTTGGAGGTAACAAACCCAACAATGTAGCAAGCATGTTGTTAGATGCTAACGTCAAGAGCATATTCTTATATTGCAAACCAATGCTTAAAGGTTAGAAAATTGCAAAGCCTAAATAGTTCAACTAAGTTGCTTTAGCAAAGGATAGGGAATTCTTTATCTACTATAAACACTTTGAGTTCAGCCTCTAACTTCCCTTCATTTGGTTTTATAAGGCCTTTTTCAACTATCATAAAATAAACCCATTCCAGCTTATCACCAACTCCTATCAAATCTTAGTGGTGTTTAAGATCCTATACGTAGACTAGTGGATAAAACTAACCCCTTGATTGTTCCAGTTCTTCTACACTATCAAGACAAGGGTTAGCTAGTGGCTAATACTACCTAACGCACCAACCAAAGAAAAATCTATTTAAAGGGCTTACTTCATTTGTCCATAGTTGGCAAGACGAATTCATGAAGATTAGGTTAGACAACAAGCTTAACTTCTAGAGTCAATTAGAATTAAGACAACACAACCACTTGACAATGATAGGTGGATAGCCAATTTCTTATTAAGATAGCCAAGCTGTGACAGTTCTATAATGCCAAGTATATCATAGATATACAGCTCAGGGTCAACTTTATTCTGGAAGAAAGGTTCAAGACCATTCCTTCAAAGGATTGAGAAGAAAGAGAAGAGGAGGAAAGCGACTCATGCTTAAAATGGTGCACTCTTTCCTTAACTTCCTTTTTTTTATTATGTAAGTTTCTAATTCATCCTTACTTTTTCTTTTTTCTTTTTTTTGTAGGCATGCAGCTCAAGAAAGTTAATCTAGCTTAACTCTATGCTTAAAATAAGGCAATAACTAAGAGTAAGAAAGACAATTAGGCTGAGAAGAATATCCCCCTTCATCCTAAAGAGAAGAGTATTAAGATCAAGGAGCTTTGACCAGTTTAAGAGAGTCGTCCAATAGGCAATCTGACTAAGAAGGGCAAGTAAGTTAAGAAGGCTCTTATTCCCCTCAAACCTAAAAAGAGGTCTAAGGAACCATCTCCTTAAACCAAATAGTTGGTCCTTCTAAACAAAGACATTGCTGAAGACCCCTCCATAGACCTAAGCTAGAAGTGAAGGGTGGAAGTCATATGTCCTTGATATGGATACCATTGTAGGTATGCTTCAAGTATATGCCTACAATGCTTTTTTACTTTTTAGTACTAGTGCATCTATTTCCTGTGTGTTTGAAAATTTTGTATGTGCATATGCATTAGATGTTAAGCAACTGAATGATAGTCTGGCCGTTAGTACTCCTTTAGGAGTTTAAGGGAAGATAAATAGAATCTGCAAAAGAGTAGGAATAGAAATATAGGGGAAGGTGATGCCAACTGATCTTTAGATATTACAGATGGTGGAGTTTTATGTCATTCTAGGAGTTAATTAGTTGTTAGAATATCATGCCACAATTGACTATCAAAACATGGTGATGTAGTTCAATATACTTAGGGAAGACTATTTTAAATATAAGTTAGAAGCTCATAGGCCAATTGGGTTACCCACTTATGAGTTGTAGGGACAAAATATGATGGCAATTGTATCTATTAAAACTAGTGGACAAGCTAAGATGGAAATAGTACCTATAGCGAGAGAGTTTCTCGACATGTTTCCAAAAGACCTTCTTAGTTTACCACTAACCAAGGAGGTAGAGTTTTGTATTGATTTAGTATAGGGTATAATACCAATATCAAAATCGATATATAGAATGGAACTAGTGGAATTAGAAGAGTTGAGGAAGCAATTACAGGAACTATAGAATAAGGGTTTTATAAAACCTAATGTATCTCCTCAAGGTGCATTAAGCTTGTTTGTCAAGAAAAAGGATGGAAGCATGGGACTCTACATAGATTACAGAGAGTTAAATAAGGTCACTATTAAAAATAAGTATCCTCTTCCCAAGAAAGATGATATATTTGACCAACTTCAAGGAGCTCAAGTGTTTTCTAAAGTAGACTTAAGATCAGGATACCACCAGTTGATAATTAAAATAGAAGACATACAAAATGCAACTGTCGAGACCAGATTTGAGCACTATGAATTTTTAGTGATACCCTTTGGACTGACAAATGCACCTATAGCATTCATGGACTTAATGAATAGAGTAGTTAGGGATTTTCTTAACAAGTTTGTAATTATCTTCATAGACAATATCCTAATATACTCTAAGAGCATTAAAGAACATGAAGAGCACTTGAGATTAGTGTTGGGAAGGTTACAAGAAGAAATATCGTATGCCAAATTCAATAAATGTGAATTTTAGTTAGAGCAGGTGGTTTTCTTCGGTCATGTGGTTAACAAGGATGGGATATCAGTAAACCCAAAAAAGGTGAGAGGTATAGTGGATTAGCATATATCGAACATAGTCTCAAATACACGAAGCTTCCTAGGTCTAGCAAGCTACTATAGAAGGTTTGTAGAGGGATTTTCCAAGATAGCAACTCCTCTCACCAAGTTGATATAGAAGAATGTGAGATTTGAGTGGGATGAAAAATGTGAAGCCAACTTTCAAATGCTCAAAGAGAAACTTGTGTCAACGCCAGTTTTGACATTGTCAAAGAGTGGAGAGAAATTTATTATGTACAGTGACGCCTCAGTTCAAGGTTTAAGATTTGTGTTAATGCAAGGTAGGCAAGTGATAGCTTATGCATCTTGTTAACTGAAGCCATATGAAAATAATTACCCAACTCATGACTTAAAGTTGGTGGCAATGGTATTAGCCTTAAAGTTGTAGAGGCACTACCTATATGGAGAAAGATGTAGAATATTCATATATCACAAAAGCCTGAAGTACATACTCACATAGAAGGAGCTGAAGATGAGGCAAAGAAGATGGTCGGAGCTGATCAAAGACTATGACCTAGAAATCTAACACTATCGAGGAAAAGCCAATGCAATGGTAGATGCACTTAGTAGAAAGAAACAAGGTAATGATGAGAATCTACCCAGCGATCTAGATAGATAAGGAAATTGATTTGAATGATGATCCAAATCACATACATTGATAAGAGTAAATTAACCCTTGTAAATCATAGGCATTAATGATGAATTTGTATAGTCTTTTGAATAAAATCAATGCGGATTCGGTATTTAATAGATAAATATATGTTTCAGGGTATAATACCAAAGAGAAGGAGAAAGATCACAAAAGGAGCATAATTGAAGCTTAAAAGATCAAGTTAAAGTTACTCATGGACAACACAGGGAAAGCCACGACCGTGTCATGAATTGTGGGCACACCTGAAGATGAAAGCGTCACTTGGAAAGGAAGCACGGCTTATGATAGGGGTGTGCTTGAAGCCGTGGCAGACGTTGCGAAGACGTGGAAAGCTCCAGAACTTGGCACGGGTTATAATCTAGCCATGCTTCTAGCCGTGTTGATAGCTGTGTTCTTAGCCGTGCCAAACACTGACCAAGATTGAGGAGTTACATATTATCGACCAAAGGGAGACACGGTTTGAAATCTGGCCGTGCTGTTAGGCGTGTCAGGCAACTGTTATTCACTCGACGAGATTCACTTGGAAAAGGAAAGATACAGTCGTATCTTTCCAGCTGAAGATGCTCGGCCATGCCTTGAGAAGTATAAACAGAACAACCCTATTGAGAAAAGGGGAGGAGGCGGCACAAGAGAAACCCTAGAGAATAGAAGTTGTTGCTAGAATAGTTTCGGATTTGAAGCCAAGATATTTCGTGTTTGAATTTTCTTTATGGACTCAATTATTTTATGTTTTGCTCTTCGTATTAGATTCATGAGTGGCTAATTGTTTCATCCTTGTTCCCTTGAGAAACCCCTGATTGTCATGTGATGGAATTATTGATGTTCAATAATTAATTCTACTCTTTGAGTTTATTCATGTTGCAATTATAGTTTGTTCATCTTGATATGTGCGCAGTATTAGGATGGGATTATATCTTTGTTATTAAGATTGAGAAATCATTTAATAGAGTGGATCTGGCATGGATAAAAAGACCCCTTGTAATCCTAGAGATAGGTTATAGGAGGTTTTCTGTATTGAACAAGGTTATTGTGGTCTGGTTCAATTGAGAGTCCTAGGATTTTATTGCAATCTTGATTATGTTAATTGAAGAGAGATCTTAATTGGCTTAATTAGGATTAGAGATTATTGATCTTGAGAAAGACTCTAATCTAGTGTAAGAAACTCCGCAGATCAGAGATTGGGCATTAATCATTGGATAGTTTGGAATTGAATAAAAGCTGCATGAGAATTAGGGGTGGATCTTGGGCAGGGTATGTTTAAATCATTGAATTAATTAAGGGAGTGTTTGAATACATTTACTTTGTTCATTTTATTTGTTTCTTTCAGATTTAAGCAATAATTAGGATAGTTGAGATCATCAATAGTGAGAAGTTAAATAGTAGAAGAATCGTTAGTACTAGTACTTATAAGTCTTCGTGGGATCGATACCTGTACTCCTATGCTATACTTCTAGTCGATAGGTACACTTGCCTGAGAACTGATCGTAAGCTAGGATTGAGTAGAGGGTTAAACTTGTTAGAGCGGTCAGATCGTCCATCAAGTTTTTGGCGCCATTGCCGGGGACTTATAATATTAGGAAAACTTGACACCTACTACTTTAACTATAATTTTTTTTTTTTTAGTTATTTACATTAACTTCATTCGTGCTTCCATTCAAATTTGTTGAGGAAACTAAGTTCATAGTTTGTCTGTCGCGATTTATGACAAGGAGCTCTTCATCTAAGCTTCTTGACTTTGATCATGAAATTGACCAAACCTTTAGAAGGCGATTAAGAGAAACTGGGCCAATGGCAGATGAACGGAGAACGATGGTTGAATACGCTCGTCCTACTCTGAGCAGCACTGGGTCGTGTATTGTACAACCAGCAATAGAGGCCAACAACTTCGAAATCAAGGCCTCTACAATGCACATGATTCACAACCAATGCCAGTTTGACGGTTTGTCTGACGAGGATCCTCATGCGCACATTCAGATGTTCTTGGATATTTGTGCAACTGTCAAGCAAAACGGAGTATCTGAGGAAGCACTGAAATTGCGACTTTTCCCTTTTACTCTCCGGGGGAAAGCAAGGCAGTGGTTTAGTTCACTAAACCGGGATTCCATAACCACTTGGACCCAGATGGCGGAGACTTTCCTGGACTATTATTTCCCACCATCGAAAACTGCCAAGTTGAGAAATGATATCACATCATTCACCCAACTAGATCACGAGCCCCTACATGAAGCATGGATCAGATTCAAGGATCTCCTTAGGCGGTGTCCACATCACCAAATGCTTAATTGGCTGCAAGTTTCCACCTTCTATAACGGGCTTGACTATGCAACTCGGCAGACAATTGATGCTGCGGCTGGGGGTACTTTAAATGTGAAAACGCCGGAGGAGTCTTTGAGTTTATTTGAGAACATGGCCAAAAATAATCACCAATGGAGCCATGGTAGACAAAAGCACAGGGCAGAGGGCATTTATGAGGTCGATTTGATGACATCAATTGCAGCAAAAGTAGATTCGCTCGCTTCAAAAGTTGAAGGGATGGCTGTATCTCAATCATCCCAATACTGCTCAATTGAACCTCATTCCAACAATGCGGTGTCTGAAGTGACAGAGCGTGTTGAGTATGTGGGAAATCCCACAAGATCACAGAACAATCCCTATAGCAACACATATAATCCAGGATGGCGTAATCATCTCAATTTCTCCTGGAGTAATCAGCAATCTCAAAGGGGTAATGCACCAGCTCCAGGATTCCAAAGACCAGCTCCTCCTCCTTTCCAAGAAAAGAAATCTAACCTTGAGGATATGATTGCGAAGTTCATTCAAGCGTCGGAGCAACGCCAGCAATCCACTGAGGCCGCTCTAAGGAATCATGAAGCCTCAATCCACAACTTGGAAAACCAGATGGGGCAGATCACTAAAGCGCTTGCTGAGGGACCACAAGGGTCTCTTCCTGGAAATACAGAGACCAACCCAAGGGAACACGTGAAGGCAGTAACTCTTAGGAGTGGAAAGGAAGTGAAATCAGACAAGTGTGGGGAAACCTCTATTAGTAGGAAGGGGAATGAGACTGTTGATGAAGGCGAAAGCACTAATAAAGCGAAAAAGGGCAGAGTTATAGAGGAAAGAACAAAAGACTTGGAAGATGAGAAGACACCTATCGTCCAGCCCTATAAACCCCTAGTGCCATATCCTTGTAGGCTGCGGAACGACAAGGATCGGGAACACTTCGGTAAGTTTTTGGATTTGTTCAAACAGTTACATATCAACTTACCACTTGTGGAAGCCCTTTCTCAAATGCCCCGGTATGCCAAATTCTTGAAAGATTTACTATCTAATAAGAAGAAGATGGAAGAGATCTCCACTGCAACAATTGGTGTGAATTGTTCTGCGATTTTACTAAACAAACTTCCAAAGAAATTGAAAGATCCAGGGAGTTTCACCATACCATGTTTCATTGGAAAATTACCCGTAGAAAAAGCATTAGCAAATCTAGGGGCTAGCATAAACTTGATGCCATATTCTCTCTTCCAAAAGCTGGGATTAGGGGAGCCAAAGCCTACACGGATGAGCCTTCAATTGGCAGATCGATCAGTGAAGTTTCCTAGAGGCGTTATTGAAGATGTGTTAGTAAAAGTAGAAACTTTCATATTCCCGGTTGATTTTGTGATCCTGGACATGGATGTCGACACTGAAGTTCCTCTGATCTTGGGACGCCCCTTTTTAGCCACAGCCCGAGCAATCATTGATGTAGCTGAGGGCCGATTAGTGCTACGCATTGGGGGAGACGAGTTAGTGATACAAATCCCAGCTGTGATGAAGAAATCGGTAGATTCTGATGATACTTGTTATGCAATTGATGTAACTGATACCGTTGTGGAAGATATCTTATGCAAGGATCCATTAGAGTTGAGTTTGAGAGTATGCAATATTGAAGAGACAGAAGATTGTGCAATACAAGAAATGTTGACTCATCTTGATGGCAAGGATAAACTTGGGATAAAACCAGAGAGGGAGAATATTGATGCAGGAGATTTTACCAGATTGAAGCCCTCTATTGAAGATCCTCCAATTCTGGAGCTGAAGCAACTCCCTGACTATCTGGAGTATGCTTTCTTAGAGAAGGATTCTCAGTTGCCGATCATCATTGCAGCCGGGCTAACCATTGGTAAGAAGGAAAAGCTCTTGAAGATCTTGAAGGAGCATAAGCATGCCTTGGCATGGAAAATCGCGGATATCCAAGGGGTTAGTCCATCTTTTTGCACACACAAAATCCTGATGGAAGACAATTTCAAACCAGTGGTGTAAGCTCAAAGACGACTTAATCCAAACATGAAAGAAGTTGTTAAGAAAGAGGTAATCAAATTGTTAGATGCTGGGCTAATTTATCCCATTTCTGATAGTTCATGGGTAAGCCCCGTCCAGGTGGTGCCAAAGAAGGGGGGAATGACGGTGGTCCCAAATGAGAATAATGAGCTCATACCAATGAGGACGGTGACGGGATGGCGAGTATGCATTGACTATCGCAAATTAAATGAAGCCACTCGCAAGGACCATTTTCCTTTACCTTTTGTCGATCAGATGTTGGAGATGCTCACTGGACATATGTTTTACTATTTTCTAGATGGGATGTCGGGACAATACCAAATTCAGATTGCCCCTGAAGATCAAGAGAAAACTACCTTTACATGTCCCTATGGCACATTTGCTTACAGGAGGATGCCATTTGGATTATGTAATGCACCGGCCACCTTTCAGCGGTGTATGTTAGCGATTTTCGAAGATCTAGTTGAAGATATTATGGAAGTATTCATGGATGACTTTTCTGTGTTTGGGGATTCATTTGATTCTTGCCTACAGAATTTGGAAAGGGTGCTCATACGTTGTAAAGAAACTAACTTAGTCTTGAATTAGGAGAAGTGTCACTTCATGGTGACTGAAGGTATTGTCTTACGACACAAAATATCTCAGCAGGGGATTGAAGTAGACAACGCCAAGGTTGATACTATAGCCAAACTTCCCCCACCCTCTTCGGTTAAAGCTATTCGGAGTTTTCTGGGACATGCTGGATTCTATAGACGGTTCATCAAGGATTTTGCCAAAATTGCTTGTCCTCTCACCAGGTTGCTGGAGAAGAACATCGACTTTGATTTCAATGATGAATGTCTCCAAGCCTTTGAGGCGCTGAAGGAGAAACTGACCAAAGCTCCTATCATGGTGGCTCCAGATTGGAACCTACCATTTGAACTAATGTGCGATGCCAGCGACTATGTTGTAGGAGCTGTACTGGGTCAAAGAAAGGATAAGTATTTCCAACCGATATACTATGCCAGCAAAACTCTAACCAAGGCTTAAGAGAATTATACCACTACTAAGAAGGAGTTATTGGCAGTAGTGTTTGCTTTTGACAAATTCCGATCTTATCTTATTCTTTCTAAGGTGATAGTGTATACTGACCACTCCGCATTGAGATATTTAATGACCAAGACGGATGCAAAACCCCGCCTCATCAGGTGGATACTCCTATTGCAAGAATTCAACCTTGAGATCAGAGACAAGAAGGGAGCAGAAAACCTCGCAGCGGATCATCTATCTCAATTGGAGAACTCATGTGTGGAGCAGCTGAAGGAAGAAGATATTAATGATAGATTCCCTGAGGAGAATTTGTATTCTGTAAACAAAGTTAGCGGTTCGGAGTCCCCATGGTTTGCAGACATGGCCAACTATCTAGTGGCTAGGGTCCTTCCACAGGACATGTCCAGGCAACAGAAAAAGAAGTTCTTTACTGACCTGAAGTATTACTATTGGGAAGACCCTTACTTGTTCAGGTATTGCTCAGACCAAATGATTAGGCGTTGTGTCTCACATGAGGAAGGACGGGAGATCTTGAACCATTGCCATAGTGGACCCACTGGAGGACACCATGGTGCCAATAGGACAGGCCACAAAGTACTTGAAGCTGGTTTTTATTGGCCATCAGTATTCAAGGATGCCCAAAATTTTGTAGCTCAGTGCGATCGATGCCAGAGAGATGGAAACAATTCAAGAAGGGACGAAATGCCACAGCACTATATTCTGGAGTGCGAGGTGTTTGATGTATGGGGTATTGATTTTATGGGACCATTTCCTCCTTCGTATGGAAACAAGTATATATTGGTAGCAGTGGATTATGTGTCTAAGTGGGCTGAAGCACAAGCTCTACCAACAAATGATGCTAAGGTGGTTGTCAAGTTCCTCAAGAAGCTCTTTTGCCGTTTTGGGGTGCCTCGAGCACTAATTAGTGATCAGGGTACACATTTTTGCAACTCTCAGATTGAAAAAGTCTTGAAAAGATATGGAGTGACTCACCGTCTCACCACTCCTTATCATCCACAGACAAGTGGGCAAGTAAAGTTGACAAATAGAGAGCTAAAGCGCATCTTAATGAGATCAACTCTCCAGCATGGGCGATATTGGGCAGACAGGTTAGACGATGCGTTATGGGCTTATAGGACGGCTTACAAAACACCACTTGATACAACCCCTTTCCGGTTAGTATATGGGAAAGCGTGTCACTTACCAGTTGAGATTCAGCATCAGGCGTTCTGGGCAATCAAGACTTTCAACCTCAATCTCGACAAGTCAGGAGCTCACAGGAAGAGGCAGGTTAATGAGCTTGATGAGTTAAGACTTACGGCATATGACAACGCTAGTTTCTACAAGGAGAGAGCCAAAGCATATCATGACGCAAGGTTGCGCCAGCACAAGCAATTTGAGGAAGGAGATATGATATTGCTATTCAACTCCAGGTTAAAACTTTTTCCAGGGAAACTCAAATCAAAATGGTCAGGTCCTTTTCGGGTAAAGAACGTTTTCCCTTATGGCACGGTGGAGTTAGAACACCCTGAAAAGGGTATTTTCAAGGTCAATGGACAGAGACTTAAACATTACTTAGGAGACAAGAGGGTCTTTGAAGAAAGAGCGGAGCTATCCCTTATTCGAATCCATAACTGACCTTTTTCTTTTCCTTAGGTCGAGCCAACGACGTTAAACAAAAGCGCTGGCTGGAAGGCAACCCATGCATCTACTAGGTTAGTTTTTTCTTTTCTTTTTACTGTCATCATCATTACATTTGTGAGTGGTAGTTTTGCAGGTAAGATTTTAACATAGAGGGTACGATATGGTCTAAGCCACACCAAAGTATATGGGCATTTGTGAAAGGTGTTTCAGTCCAGGGGATGGCACGGTTACAGGCACGTCCAAGTCATAAGCCGTGCCACAAGCAGTGCCATAAGGTAAGATTTTTCCAAGTTCTTTTATATAGAGCAGTGGAGAGCACGGTTACAGGCACATCCAAGTCACAAGCCGTGTCACAAGCCGTGCCACAAGGTAAGATTTTTTCAAGTTCTTTTATACAGAGCAGTGTATGGCACGGCTTATAACACGCCCAGTTTTTAGGCCGTGTCATCAATAGCCTTTTAGGTTTCGCACGTTTCCAGAAATAAAACACCTTGCACTACACCTCTTTCCTCATTCCCACATTCCTTCTCTCTGCATCGTCGTTCTTTTTCTTTCCTCTCTGTTGTTTCCACTAGGTTAAGAACATCATTCATCAATCTTTCGAGATTTCTTAAGCGTGGTATATTCAAGATGCCTAGGACAAAGACCGTAGCGCGTAAGAATGCTCAACCTCGTTCAGCTGGGGGTTCCTCTAGGACCACGCGACGCTACCCTCCTAACTTGCGGAGGGAGGACGAAGGTAAGTATGATATAGTGCGAGAAAAGAAGATATTTATGCCTAATGTAGTAGTTGATTGGGAAGTGCTGGCTAGATACGGGTTGGTGGAACGATTTGATCACTTCTTGAATGATCCCGCTTGGAGAGCACTTCTGAGCATTGAGGAGGACATGTATTCTTCGCTAAGCTATGATTTCGTAGCCACATTCAAGCTTAGTTTTGGCCGGAATACCTAGCTTGATAACATGGTCTCCTTCTACTGCCAAGGGAGTTACCACCGTATCGAAATGAGAGACTTCATCAAGTGCTTGGGTATTTACGACAATGATTTTATCGATTCCAATGAATTCTCGCAGCTTCTAGACGCCTTTCCTAGGGGCCTACTACAGCATGGAGTGTGGAACAGTATGGGAGAGGGTAGATATGATCCCTCCAAATGTAAGGGGAGCCATTTAAGGGACCCTGCCGTGCGTGTACTTCATTACATTCTGGCCCGTTCAACCATTGGTAGAGGTGATTCTTAGGGGGTTGTGAATGCATCGGACCTGTACCAGCTATGGAGTATGATCACGGGCACCCGGGTTAATGTCGGATTAGCAGCTGTGTGGTGTTTGAAAAAACAGTGCGATCTGGGGCACCACAAGGTTTTTGTCGGCTCTTGGATTACCCGTATTTTGAAAAATTATGGTGTCTTCCCAACCCGGGTTCCCAGGGACAGATGTGGAAAGAGTGCCTCTCTCCCCGAGAGTTTTTTACGGAGGTAGAGGTTTCACATACTGGACGCATCTGACGAACAACAAGAGCCGGATATAGAACCTGAGCAGGATGAGGAGCAAGAGCGAGCTCAAGAGCAAGTTCAAGAGCAGGCCAGCCAAAACCAGGAGCTAGCAGATTCGGTAAAGAGATTGATTGCGGATTTAGAAGAAATTAAGAGAGAACAAGCCAGGCAGTCAAAGTGGGTGAAGGGCTTGAAGAGTTATTTGGTCACTTGTTTATCCCGTATTGGTGAGAAATTGGGGGTAGATCTTCTCCCATGTGGTGGCTCTAGCGATGAGGATGTAGCATCACAAGCTACTCGGGTTGTTTCTAGAGGAGATCATCACTCGAGTGGTGCATATGATACCGGTTTTCATTTTAGAGAATCCTCGGGTGCAGCTTTCATGGCACGACATGAAAGTCCCGCAGTTGCTACTGCCGAAGCGAGCAATCAGCAGGATACTGAGGTGATTGGATCTGATTCTCCTCGCCGATCGGGCACTGTACCATTGCCATCGGATGATGACTTCAGTAGCTGATCTCGCGAATGGATCGATGGAAGTTGAACCCGGGAGATTTGGCCCATTGTGCAGAACAACCATTTTACTTTTGTTTTTACTGTCCTGATTTGTTTGATTCTGGAAGACTGACCAACCACTAATGTTTGAAATAGAAAATGCTGATGATAGTTAGCTTTACTTTCAGTTGATTATGAGTTTCTTTTGTTTTGTTTTGTTCTTTTTTGTTGTGAGATACAGGCTTTCAAAGTACACCTACCCGTTACGTTTAGCAGAGGTTCTCATGACTCTACTTGTGCGTCGCTTGACTTTCTGTTAACGATCTGCGTTGTAAGAGAATTCAGGGAAGTTTTTCGTTTTCCTTTTGTTTTATTTTTGCTTTTATTCTTTGCTTCCCTTTATGCATTTCATGAGGACATTGGGGACAATGTCTATTATAAGTGTGGGGAAGGGGGTTAGGAAAACGAAACTAGGATACAAGGGTTGTGCAATCAAAAATTTAATTTCCTCTTAATTAAGGTATAATCGATGATGACTTTTGACAATCAAGGACTGCTGAGATTTGTTTATACCCCTGTGGAATATCTTTAACAATTTTTATTCTCTTATTATGTATTAGAGATACGTTGCTAAAATTACAAGATGAAATCCAAGTGAAGTAAACTTACTTGTCATTTAACCTTTACTTTCGTGAAGTGAGATTGGATTAAGGTCACTAGTGAGTTTAGTATGCCCTTCTTTTTGCTCAGTAGGTAAGCTATATAACTTAGAGTGAAGGAGTAAATGATACTTGAAACTTGGTGATTCCTTTTCGAGAAAAAAAATGGGAGTAATGGAAGAATATATTAATATGTAAATAGTTCAGAAGTGGGCCTCATAAACTCGAGTAATTAAACCTGAGAGATGCCTGTTTAAGGAATAACATCTATTGACTCGGGTGACGAACTTGGGATCAATGGCTGAAAGCTCGCTGCAAGGGTCGTGAGAAAAGTTCGAGAAAACTGAACTTAAAAGAGCTTATATGAATAATAGGGATTGATTGAGATGGTAGAGGTTCGAAGGGGTGTTTTTAAACCTAGTAGCCTAAGATCGCCTGGTCTGGGACTTACTGACTAAGGAAACCATCTTAATTAATTAATTAATTAAGTAAATGAGTTAATTAGACTCGAACAAGTAAATCCGAGGGACGCCTTCTACGCTGAGGGAATAACGTCTGTTAACTCAAGTGATGAACTCGGGATTATCGATCGAAAGTTTGTTACATGGGTCGGTTAACTTAGTTAAGTGCTTTAATGGTAAACTCCCAAAATTAACTTAAGAATTGGATGAAACAGAAAAGGAAGAACTAGGGGACAAGTGGATACAACATGCCTTTAGTCCCTGTTGTGTTGCTTACAACCGTGGTTAAAAGGATTGTATACTTTATTTTACTAGTCTTGATCTTGCAGCAATTTTGACTTTGGGAACTTTAGTTTAAATGATAAGGGTAACAGTTTAATTTACTTGGATTAGCTTTGGGAATTTTAGTATTTGTATTTTGTATACAACTAAAGATTGAGTAAAGATTATCAATGATTAAGGTGTAGCATGAAATCGATGATGCTGAAATATCTTCTTGATTGTGGGAACCTATGAGAACTGGTCCTTTGGGTTTTCTTAATCCGTGTTTGCTTGAGGACAAGCAAAACCTTAAGTGTGGGGAAATTTGATAAGAGTAAATTAACCCTTGTAAATCATGGGCATTAATGATGAATTTGTATAGTCTTTTGAATAAAATCAATGCGGATTCGGTATTTAACAGATAAATATATGTTTCAGGGTATAATAACAAAGAGAAGGAGAAAGATCACAAAAGGAGCATAATTGAAGCTTAAAAGATCAAGTTAAAGTTACTCATAGACAACACAGGGAACGCCACGGCCGTGTCATGAACCGTGGGCACACCTGAAGATGAAAGCATCACTTGGAAAGGAAGCACGGCTTGTGATAGGGGTGTGCTTGAAGCCGTGGCAAACGCTGCGAAGACGTGGAAAGCTCCAGAACTTGGCACGGGTTATAATCTAGCCGTGCTTCTAGCCGTGTTGATAGCTGTGTTCCTAGCCGTGCCAAACACTGAGCAAGATTGAGGAGTTACATATTATCGACCAGAGGGAGACACGGTTTGAAATCTGGCCGTGTTGTTAGGCGTGTCAGGCGACTGTTATTCACTCGACGAGATTCACTTGGAAAAGGAAAGATACAGTCGTATCTTTCCAGCTGAAGATGCTCGGCCATGCCTTGAGAAGTATAAATAGAACAACCCTATTGAGAAAAGGGGAGGAGGCGGCACAAGAGAAACCCTAGAGAATAGAAGCTGTTGCCAGAAGCCGTTGCCAGAATAGTTTCGGATTTGAAGCTAAGATATTTCGTGTTTAAATTTTCTTTATGGACTCAATTATTTTATGTTTTGCTCTTCGTATTAGATTCATGAGTGGCTAATTGTTTCATCCCTGTTCCCTTGAGAAACCCCTGATTGTCATGTGACGGAATTATTGATGTTCAATAATTAATTCTACTCTTTGAGTTTATTCATGTTGCAATTATAGTTTGTTCATCTTGATATGTGCACAGTATTAGGATGGGATTATATCTATGTTATTAAGATTGAGAAATCGTTTAATAGAGTGGATCTGGCATGGATAAAAAGACCCCTTGTAATCCTAGAGATAGGTTATAGGAGGTTTTCTGTATTGAACAAGGTCATTGTGGTCTGGTTCAATTGAGAGTCCTAGGATTTTATTGCAATCTTGATTATGTTAATTGAAGAGAGATCTTAATTGGCTTAATTAGGATTAGAGATTATTGATCTTGAGAAAGACTCTAATCTAGTGTAAGAAACTCCGCAGATCAGAGATTAGGCATTAATCATTGGATAGTTTGGAATTGAATAAAAGCTGCATGAGAATTAGGGGTGGATCTTGGGCAGGGTATGTTTAAATCATTTAATTAATTAAGGGAGTGTTTGAATACATTTACTTTGTTCATTTTATTTGTTTCTTTCAGATTTAAGCAATAATTAGGATAGTTGAGATCATCAATAGTGAGAAGTTAAATAGTAGGAGAATCGTTAGTACTAGTACTTATAAGTCTTTGTGGGATCGATACCTGTACTCCTATGCTATACTGCTAGTCGATAGGTACACTTGCCTGAGAACTGATCGTAAGCTAGGATTGAGTAGAGGGTTAAACTTGTTAGAGCGGTCAGATCGTCCATCATATATGCATGCATGTTTTTCTTTATCTAGTAAAATTTTGAATGATAATTTAGTAGGTACAACAATCATTCTTCACTGGGTGCCAAATGAATTTCAATGTTGGTCAATTAGGGATATCATTGGATTCTCATCTAATGGCCTACTGTGATCAACATTGACTCGATGAACCGGCTCTTTGAAGATTATTATCTTTTGTACTTGTAATTTATTTCTTTAAACCATTTATTTTGTAAGCTTTTGGGACATTTGGTTGTATTTTGTGTTTAGGACCAGCTACCCTTTAGTGGCATGGTTATAATTTTTCTTTATCATCTTAACTCTAAAGGGAGCAAATATATATGCTTGCTTAAGTAGGGTTTAAAGATAGGGAGAATACACTTATTTTGCTGCCTAAATTTTCATGAGAATTAGGGCTCTTCCCAATTTTCATAAGGACTCTTATCAATTTCTTCAAGGAATTGTGGCGAGTTGCAACTAAAGGAATTATGAGTCATATCATTCCTTGGTTGATTTTTCCTTTTCATACTAATGTGTAATATCTAGTGTTGATTAGGATTGGTTTGTTTAGTTCTTAGTTTTCACATCAATTTTTGGTTCAATTTCCATCATTATATTGTTGACAATTTAGTGGAATTGTACCTATATATTGTCTTGTTAATTGCCATTCTACATTTGCGTGGAAGCTTCTTGTGTAAGTAGTTCACGCCAATTTTTAGTGTTGTTGGTGATTGGATTTGCATTTGATATCGTGTTAGGTGCTTAATCTAATTGAGCATGCCATCATTGTTGTGTTAAGGTTGTTTGATTTATAAATTAGATCACAAAAGGGTTTAAGGTTCACACCATAAGCTAGGGTATTGATCCAAATTTGAATTGAGGTTTATTCGTTTATTTATATATATATTCTTTAATTAATTTAAGGAATATCATATTTTGGTATGAGAGCTCAAGTTTAGAGAAGGGAGTAGTGTTAGTTAATTTCTTGATCTTCATGTTCAATTAGGGTTCTTCAATTTGTGATCCACAATTGTATGTTGTGAATTGAAGTTGTGTACTTGTCTTGATTAAGGAGTTAAATTTGCTACTTGTTGAAGTAGAATTTGAGGTCTTGTTGAAGCTCCTTTTAGTTGATAATTTTCATGAGAAGAAGAGGAGTAGTAGTGTATTATTGATTCAAATTTCAGAACTTGAAATTACCTCATTTCTGAAAAAGTGGAGATGTATTCTTGCTTGTGTTGTTTTTGGACGTAAGGAGTTTAGTGTGCATTTTCATAATTAAGTGTGTGGATATATAGAAGCTATTTGATTTTCAAAACACACATTAAGTGATAGGAGTTATTGTGTGTTCACTAGAATTTGAAAGTAGCTCCTTGCCAATTGTGAAAAGGATGCAATAATTGAACTCATTTGAATTTTGAATTGAGCTACCTTATTTGTAATTTGCGATTTGGAAAGTGTGTTTGAAGTGGAGGAGTGCAAGTGTGGAAGAGTGTGTGTGTGTGTGCTACACCGTGAGTAGAAGGCATGTGTGTGTGAGCTACACTGTGAGTAAAAGGCGCATGTGTGTGGCATTATGTTTTGTGTATTTAGTGAAGGGTGTGTGTGTATGGCGTTGTGTTATGTGTGATTGATTAAAGGAGTATTGCAAGTGGCGTAAGTGGTGGTGGAGATTGTTTGCTCCTTAAGCAAGGGAAGGAGTGGCGGTGTGGAATTGTCCATTTGTGTGTGTGTGTTAAGGTGTTGCACATTGTGAATTAATGTAGTGTGAAACTATGGCAAGAAAAGGAAGTTTAAGTAGTAGAATTTGAATTCAAAAACAAACATTTAAAGTGTGAAAGTGACTGAACTCATTACCTAAATGCTCGTGCTTGAATTTAATTTCTTAACTACTTGGAAGTGATTGTGTGTGCTTCATTTATTTGACTTTACTTGAAGTACCAATAATTATTTCTTTGTGTTTTTTACTTCTTGCAACATGGATTTCATTAAGTATTGGTGTGGTCATTAAACGTGTTCTTGTGACTTGGTGTTGTGAAGGAGTGTGCTGTAAATTGTGGGAGTGTACTTCAACAAATCACAATCATGTTGAATGAAAGTATAAATGGGGGAATTAGCAATGAAGCCACTAGCCAAGTTGGTGGAGGACAAGGTTATCAAACTGTAGGTAGGAGAACTTTGGAGGATCAACTTCAGGATCTTACTACCATTGTTGCTACATTAGCAAGAAGGATTGATAGGATCACAATGCTATAACCACCAGTAATAAATCCTCAGGCACCACCAAGAATAGCTCTACAAAATGTCCAGAGAGAAGCAACTTGGGCAAAAGAATGGAAGGAGCTCATCACCTCTATAGAGAAGAGAGGGACGATAATTTTTTAGTTAATCTTTCCCCAAATAGGGATTTCGAGCCACCTAAGGTATTAGAATATGTGAAGCTGTAGATGCCTTCCTTTGATGGCAAGGGTTCAGTAAATAATTATCTAGACTAGGAAGATAAGGTTGAGGGCCTTTTTTAGTGCTATGAAATTGATGACAATACCCAAGTTTGACTTGCTGCTATTGAGTTCATAGGGTATGCCGCCTTGTAGTGGAAAAATTTAGTGATCAGTAGGCGTAGGGATGGTGAGGCTGAAATTCAGAAATTGATGGATATGAAGAGGGCTTTGAGGAAAAGATTCATTCTTGAACATTACAGGCAGGAACTGTTTATGCATCTTTAGACTTTGAGGCAAGGAAGCAAAACAGTCGATGATTATGTGCAGGAATTTGAAACCTTGATGATTAGATGTGGGTCAGTTGAGTCTCCAGAGCAAACCCTAGCACGCTTTGTTTCAAGGCTGAAATATGAGATCGCATATGTAGTTGAGCTATAGAGATACAATACACTTAATGAGGCTATACAGCTAGCCTTGAAAGTGGAGAGGCAAAAGCAATCCAACTCATTCAAGGTTACTAATAGCAGGCCCAGTACTACTACCAGGCCCATGGGAGTTAATGGTCAATTAAGAGGACTAAAGGTAGTAGGTGAATCAGTCAAAGTAGTGGATAGAGCTACCCCCAACACAAACAGGGAGAACATGACCTCTAGAAAGGGTAAAGAGGTAATAGTACCTGATGTTAGGCAGACTATACCAAGAACTGCCAATGGGAAATTGCGCCAAATTAAATGTTTTAAATGCATGGGATTTAAGCATATGGCAGCACAGTGTCCTAATAAGAGAGTCATGACAGTTATGGAGGGTGCTGGAGAGCAAGATGAGAATGAGAAGGAACTAGTCGAGCCTACAGACCTGTCTATAGCATTGTAGAAATATTATTATGATCAGACTGTTGAAACACAAAAGGAGGGAACAGGTGAATAATATTTACCAATTAATGTGTTGCGTAGGGTTTTGACTTTATCTCTTGATACTCAAGACAAATAGAGGGAGAACATATTCCACACTTCTTACAGGATCAAAGGTAACCTTTGTGTACTGATTATAGATAGTGGTAGTTACATAAATGTCAAATCTGCTGCATTGGTAAACAAATTACAATTATCTACTAGTCCACACCCTAACACTTATAACGTGCATTGGTTGGATAAGGTGCCAATGAGTGTTGGGAAGAAATATCATGATGAGGTCCTATGTGATGTGATCCCCATGTGTGCATTTCATTTACTATTGGGTAGATCGTGGATGTTTGATAGAAAGGTGTTGTATGATGACTTTAAAAACACCTATATGTTTCAAAAGGGAAGGTCTCAAATAGTATTGATACCTATGTCTCCATCTGAGGTGCACAATTTCGAAGAGTAGGTCAGGACTACTTCTATTTCATCTAATAATCGGGAAAACAGGGTAACAAAGGCATCCGAGTTCAGTCCAAGAAGTGACCCTCTAGATTTAAGGGTAAATCTTTCAAAGGCCCGAAAAGATGATGGGAATCTACCCAGTGATCTAGATGGACAGGGAACTTGATTTAGATGATGATCCAAATCACTTACATGCATGCATGTTTTTCTTTATCGAATAAAAGTTTGAATGATAATTTAGTAGGTACAACGATCATTCTTCACGGGGTGCCAAATGAATTTCACCGTTGGTCAATTAGAGACATCATCAGATTCTCGTCCAATGGCCCGCCGTAATCAACATTAACTCGATGAACCGACTCTTTGAAGATTATTATCTTTTGTACTTGTAATTTATTTTTTTTAACCATTTATTTTGTAAGCTTTGTAGACATTTTATTTGGTTGTATTTTGTGTTTTAGGACCAGCCACCCTTTAGTGGCATAGTTATAATTTTTTTTATCATCTTAACCCTAAAGGGAGCAAGTATAAATACTTGTTTAAATAAGGTTAAAGATAGGGAGAATACACTTATTTTGCTGCCTAAATTTTCATGAGAATTAGGGTTCATCCCAATTTTCAGAAGGACTCTTATCAATTTCTTCAAGGAATTGTGGCAAGTTGCAACTAAAGGAATTGTAAGTCATATCATTCCTTGGTCGATTTTTCCTTTTCATACTAGTGTGTAATATCTAGTGTTGATTAGGATTAGTTTGTTTAGTTATTGGTTTTCACGTCAATTGTAGGTTCAATTTCCATCGTTATATTGTTGACAATTTAGTGGAATTATATCCCATATATTGTCTTGTTAATTGCCAATCTACATTTGCGTGGAAGCTTTTTGTTTAAGAAGTTCACACCAATTTTTAGTGTTGTTGGTGATTGGATTTGCATTTGATATTGTGTTAGGTGCTTAATCTTATTGAGCACATCATCATTGTTGTGTTAAGGAACGAAGGTATCCTATAGATATCCCTATCACTAGGACTTTTGCCTCACCCCTCTCCTAAGGGCTCAAGATCCCCTCAAACAAGTCTTACTAACTCACTCTTCCCTCTAAATCTCACACCACAACAAGTAGCAAGACGCTAAAGTTAAAGAGGTCAAAGGACCTTGACGGATCACTACTTCTTCAGTGTTCCTCTCACACCAGCTAAACATCATGATGATGCTTCTACCAATGCTCTATAACTATGTCCACACTCCCCCCAAAAGTGACAGACAGTGTTTCCACATCATTTAGGATGGAGAGCACCTCCTTGGAACAACTTTACTTTTAAGCTACTACCTCTCTCTATTCTAGAGCTTACTATAACCACCTTGAGTCATTTGCTGGGGATCGCCTCTACCCCTTAACTACAATAGGTGCAGGACTAATTTGGTAGGTACATTTGGCGCCCCTAATCATAATTCCACCTCTGGAGGGTCTCCTAGTAGGGGGAGTCACTGCTTCGGCCCTCCACTCTCCTTAAGACTCAACCTTACTAAACCCAACCTAACAAGCCACAAGATCGAACAATCAAACTCTTCTAAAAGGTGCCATCTCTGCAAGGAAAAGCACATGATCATCAAAAACAAAATCAAAGCTTACCATGAAAATTTTATAAAGGATGAGCCTCTAAGCTATAGTCCATGAGTTCACCCTCAAGCCAACCCTACCCTAGATACTATCATTTACCTTTACCCCAATCCTCTCTAACATCCCCAACAATATCTACTCTAACGTCTAAACCTTCAGGTATTTTAGTACCAATGCCCCATAATGCCTACATCAAGCTAGGAGCTTTGTGATGAGATCCATGATGAGAGTCGAGTCGGAAGAAGGAATGTGGATCCTCTTGAAGTGCCGCTTGGACCGATCACAAGAAGTCGAGCGAAACGACTCAAGGAAGCACTTAACGGGTTGATAAAGGATGTCCATGAAGCCGGAAAGGATTAGAGCAATCATGAAGTTGGAACGGATTGGAACAACCATAGGAAGACCCTTGCTCTTGTACAAGTTACACCGGACACGGGATGAAGAGGGCGTGTATTTTCAAGGCACGGTCGTGTAGGAATCTCAAGATTGCACAGAATCATACACGGCCAGACACACGGCTAAAAGGCACGGCCGTGTATGGAGTCAAGCAAATCCACAGAAAGATACACGACCAGAAGTACACGGTCGTGTATGTTGCTAGAATTTGCACAGAAAAGTACACGGCCAAAGTACACGGTCATGTACACGGCCGTGTATCTCCCCGACGTCGGCCTTTTGTGTTGTTTTGTTATTTTACGCACTTATTGAAGTGACGTCGTTTTGGACTTGTATTTTTACGAATTGTAACCCTAGTATAAAGCTCCTATGGTTTAGAATAGAGATAACTTACATCTTAGAACATTAAACATTTTTTAGAGGTCCTCTCTTGGTTCTTCAAGAACTAACTAGAACTTATCGGATTTTATTTTCGTGGCATTCAACCCGACTTATCAATCGGTCTTTCATCCCGATTGTGGCGTCTTCACATTATACCAAGGTTCTTGTCTCGCTCATAGACAACGGGTCACGGTTTCCACTTTAGGTGTTTGGGCGTCTTAGGTAACGAATTTCCGAACGTATTAATATTGGGTTTCGTCACAGGGTTAGCGTAGTTCGTATTAGTTTGGTATCAGAGCTTAGGTTTGTCAAAACATCAGTTCGGTTTGAGGAAGATAATATCAAAACCCTAACTCCAATCATTCATATCCATTGTTAGCATTCAATTTTGTAATATTAATTGTCTTTTGATAGTGTAGTATCTACTAGTCAATTGTTAAAAAAAAAAAGAGAGAGAGTAAAAATCACCACAAAAAAAGAAGAGAAAAGAAAAGAAAGACAAGAGAAATGTGATCAAAAGCAAAAAAAAAAAAAAAAAACAGAGACAAAAAAAAAATTCAGATAGAAAAATAGAGGAAAATTTACGAACCCTAGAGTTGTTTTGAATTCTACGGAAGGGGATTGGTGTAGTTCGGGTTAGTTCCAAGAGAATTGAGAAGAGGAAGTTGGCGAGTTGATATCATCATTGTTTGTGAGAATACACGAGTGACTGTGTGATATCATCATTTGAGCGAAACACGTAAGGGAATGTATCATGAGGTTTAATTATATATATATATTTGTGTTAGTACTAATCTTTTCTGTAGGAACTATGTCGAGGCAACATTCTCCGAAAGGTGAGAGCGGAAGGTTTGATGCTAGGTTAGTAATTAAGGCGTTGAGGGGTGAGATGAAGAGGATGTTCCAAGAGGGAATGGAACAAATTCATGAGACGGTAGAGCAAAGACTAGAGCAATCCACAAACGTATTCCAAGGGCGTAAGAGGGAGAGTCGTTCTAGGAAAGTACCGAGGGGTGAAGATGAAATGTCGGATGATGACTTTGATGAGCCTTCTGTCGGGAGTTATAGAGGATATAGTGGTCGGAATAGAGGAACTAGGGATTGGGAAGATAAAGGAGATAGGAATAGAGAGGATGATCAATTAAGTAGCATAAAGATGAAGATTCCTCCTTTCCAAGGGAAGAATGATCCCGAGGTGTACTTAGAGTGGGAGAAAAAGGTAGAGATGGTGTTTGATTGTCACAACTATAGTGGGAGAAAGAAAGTAAAACTTGCTGCCATTGAGTTTTCGGATTATGCTATAGTGTGGTGGGATCAACTAATGTTGAATAGGAGAAGGAGTGGCGAGCCACCTATTGAGTCTTGGGAAGAGATGAAAAGAGTGATGAAGAAGCGGTTTGTGCCTGCGTATTACTATCGTGAATTGCACAACAAGTTGCAAACTCTGAGGTAGGGAAGCCGAAGTGTAGATGAGTATTTCAAGGAGATGGAAGTCACTATGATTAGGGCGAATGTAGAGGAGGATAGAGAGGCTACAATGGCTAGGTTTCTTGCTGGGTTGAATAGAGAAATCCAAAATGTGGTTGAATTGCATCATTATGTAGAATTTGAGGATATGGTTCACATGGCTATAAAGGTTGAGAACCAGCACAAGAGGAAAGGTAGTAGTAATGCACGGTTTCCATAGGGTAATGGTTCATCCATTTGGAAGACCAACCAATGGAAGAAAGAAGAAAAGCCTTTACCCACCAAACCAAAAGGGGAGCTGAGGCAAGCGGGTTCTACTCTTGGTAACCAAGGTAACTTTGATTCTTCTACTTCTAGAAATCGTGACATTAGATGTTTTAAATGCCAAGGTAGAGGCCATATTGCTAGTCAATGTCTAAATCGGCGTGTGATGATTTTGCGTGATGATGGAGAGTATGAGACTGAGGGGGATAGTGAAGAAGATGATATGCCTCTATTAGAGGATGCTAGTGATGATGAGGAGCCTGCAATGGGAAGGCTAGTGGCAGTAGTGAAGCGAGCGTTGAATGTGCAGGTGAAGGAAGAAGAGGAGGTGCAAAGAGAGAATATATTTCATACTAGATGTTATCTAGGAGATCACATTTGTAGTTTGATCATTGATGGAGGGAGTTACACCAATGTAGTGAGTAATTTTATTGTTGAGAGGCTGGGGCTCAAAACTGTTAAACACCCTAGTCCCTATAAATTGCAGTGGTTGAATGATAGTGGTGAGACTAAGGTGAGTAAGCAAGCATTGATTGGTTTCTGCATTGGTAGGTATGAGGATGAGGTGTTATGTGATGTAGTGCCAATGCAAGCATGTCATGTGTTGTTTGGGAGGCCATGGCAATTTGATAGGAAGGTTGTTCATGATGGCTTTTCTAACAAGTATACGCTTGTTCACCAGGGGAAAAGCTTTAATCTTAAACCGTTAACACCGAAGTAGGTGTATGAGGACCAATTGCAACTATAACAGTCGTTTGCAAAACATAAGGTGAGTGAAAAGCAGAGGGAGAGTGAGAGAGCAAAAGACAATGAGAAAGAAAAGGAATATAAAAGTCAAGATCAAAAGAAAAAAGAGAGGAAAGCTGGAAAGAGTGTGAGAGGCTAAGTTGAAGGGGAATCAACTTTGGTGGTGAGTGAAAAGGAGAGGGCAGCCTTGCAAAAGGAGAGTTGTGTGGCAAGAGTGAGTGTAGTAAGGAGAGCGTTAGTGATGAGGCAACCTATGTTGTTGCTGGTTTTTAAAGAAACATGTTTGACTACTAACGAACTATCTAACTCTTTGCCTAGTGTGGTTGTGTCTCTTGTGCAGGACTTTGAAGATGTCTTTCCTGAGGAGATTCCAAAAGGATTACCACCTATTCGTGGTATTGAGCACCAGATTGACCTTGTACCCAGAGCATCGATTCCAAACAAGCCAGCTTATAGGAGCAATCTGGAGGAGACAAAGGAACTCCAAAGGCAGGTCAATGAATTAATGGAGAAGGGGTACGTGAGAGAAAGCATGAGTCCATGTGCAGTGCCTGTGATTTTGGTGCCTAAGAAGGATGGGACATGGAGAATGTGTGTTGACTGCCGCACCATCAACAACATCACGGTAAAGTATCATCATCCCTTTCCTCGCTTAAATGATATGTTAGACGAGTTACATGGGTCTAGTGTCTTTTCCAAAATTGATCTGAAAAGTGGATATCACCAAATTAGAATGAAAGAAGGTGATGAATGGAAAACTGCATTCAAAACAAAATATGGATTGTATGAGTGGTTAGTAATGCCTTTCGGTTTAACTAATGCACCTAGTACTTTTATAAGACTTATGAACCATGTTTTGAGGACTTTTATTGGAAAATTTGTGGTTGTTTATTTTGATGATATCCTCATTTACAGCAAGAGTTTGGAAGATCATATATCTCACTTAAGGGATGTTTTAGAAGTGCTTCGAAAGGAACAATTATATGCTAACCTCAAGAAGTGCACTTTTTGCACAGACAAACTTGTGTTTCTTGGCTTTGTTGTTAGTGCATAGGGAATACAAGTTGATGAAGAAAAGATTCGTGCGATCCAAGAATGGCCTAGTCCAACTACTGTAAGTCATGTGCGGAGTTTCCATGGACTAGCGAGCTTTTACAAGAGATTTGTGAAGGATTTCAATACCATTGCAGCACCACTTACTGAGGTAATTAAGAAGAACGTAGGGTTCAAATGGGGAGAGCAACAAGAGAAGGCCTTTCAGACGCTTAAAAATAAGTTGACTCAGGCGCCATTACTTGCTTTACCTAACTTTGCTAAAACGTTTGAAATTGAGTGTGATGCTTCAGGATTAGGTATTGGAGCAGTGCTTATGCAGGAGCGAAGACCGATTGCATTCTTTAGCAAGAAGCTAAGTGGGGAAACCTTGAACTACCCTACTTACGACAAGGAGTTATATGCATTGGTTCGAGCCTTGGAGACGTGGCAACACTACCTGTAGCCAAAAGAGTTCGTGATCCACATTGATCATGAATCTTTGAAGTACTTGAAGGGGCAACATAAGCTGAACAACAGGCATGCTCGTTGGGTGGAGTTCATCGAAACATTTCCATATATCATCCACTACAAGCAAGGTAAAGAGAATGTCATGGCTGATGCACTTTCTAGAAGGTATACTCTTATTTCTACTCTTAGTTCTAGACTGCTTGGTTTTGAGCACATTAAGGAGTTATATGCTGCTGATCGAGATTTTTGTGAGGAGTATGTGCATTGTGAGAAGAGTGGGCATGGTAAATTTTATAAACATGAAGGATTCTTGTTTAGGGAGAGTAAACTGTGCATTCCAAATTGTTCTTTAAGAGAATTACTCGTGAGGGAGTCTCATGGAGGAGGTTTAATGGGACACTTTGGAGTAGCTAAAACCTTAGGGGTATTGCAGGAACACTTCTATTGGCCTCACATGAAACGAGATGTTGAGAGGATTTGTGAGCAATGTGTCACGTGTAAGCAAGCGAAATCTAGAGTCCAACCTCAAGGGCTTCACACCCCACTTCCTATTCCTCATGAGCCGTGGGTAGATATTTCCATGGATTTTGTGTTAGGATTACCTAGGTCTAGACATGGTCGAGATTCTATCTTTGTAGTTGTGGATAGATTCTCTAAGATGGCACATTTCATTCCTTGTCACAAAACGAATGATGCTTGTAATATTGCTAATTTATTCTTTAGGGAAGTTGTGAGATTGCATGGTATGCCTAGAACAATCGTATCTGATAGAGATGCTAAGTTCTTGAGCTACTTCTGGAAGACCTTGTGGGCTAAGTTAGGAACTAAGTTATTGTTTTCTACTACTTGTCATCCACGGACTGATGGTCAAACTGAGGTAGTGAATCGAACTTTATCTACTTTGTTGAGGGCTGTAATTAAAAAGAATATTAAAAGTTAGGAGGATTGTTTGCCGCATGTTGAATTTGCCTATAACCGTATAGTGCATTCTGCTACTAAATTTACTCCTTTTGAAATTGTGTATGGTTTTAATCCACTAACTCCTTTGGATTTATCACCTTTGCCTATTTCTGAGTATGTTAATTTAGATGGCAAGAAGAAGGCCAAATTTGTTAAACAGATCCATGAGAAGGCAAAGCTAAACATTGAGCGAAGAACAGAGCAGTATGTGAAACAAGCCAACAGGGGTCGTCGACAAGCTGTCTTTGAACCTGGAGATTGGGTTTGGGTTCACATGCGCAAAGAGCGGTTTCCCGTGCAGCGTCGATCTAAACTACTTCCTAGAGGCGATGGACCATTTCAAGTTCTTGAGCGCATCAACGATAATGCATATAAGATAGATTTTCCTGGTAAGTATCAAGTAAGTGCCACATTTAATGTTACTGATCTGAGTCCTTTTGATGTAGGTGATGATTTGAGGACAAATCCTTTTCAAGAGGAGGGGAATGATGAGATCCATGATGAGAATCGAGTCGGAAGAAGGAATGTGGATCCTCTTGCAGTGCCGCTTGGACCGATCACAAGAAGTCGAGCGAAACGACTCAAGGAAACACTTAACGGGTTGATAAAGGATGTCCATGAAGCCGGAAAGGATTGGAGCAATCATGAAGTTGGAACGGATTGGAACAACCATGGGAAGACCCTTGCTCTTGTACAAGTTACACCGGACACGGGATAAAGAGGGCGTGTATTTTCAAGGCACGGCCGTGTAGGAATCTCAAGATTGCACAAAATCATACACGGCCAGACACACGGCTAAAAGGCACGGCCGTGTATGGAGTCAAGCAAATCCACAGAAAGATACACGACCAGAAGTACACGGTCGTGTATGTTGCCAAAATTTGCACAGAAAAGTACACGGTCGTGTACACGGCCGTGTATCTCCTCAACGCCGGCCTTTTGTGTTGTTTTGTTATTTTACGCACTTATTGAAGTGACGTCGTTTTGGACTTGTATTTTTACAAATTGTAACCCTAGTATAAAGCTCCTAGGGTATAGAATAAAGATAACTTACATCTTAGAACATTAAACATTTTTTAGAGGCTCCTCTCTTGGTTCTTCAAGAACTAACTAGAACTTATCGGATTTTATTTCCATGGCATTCAACCCGACTTATCAATCGGTCTTTCATCCCGATTGTGGCGTCTTCATATTATACCAAGGTTCTTGTCTCGCTTATAGACAACGGGTCGCGGTTTCCACTTTAGGTGTTTGGGCGTCTTAGGTAACGAATTTCCGAACGTATTGGTATTGGGTTTCGTCACAGGGTTGGCATGGTTCGTATCACTTTGAATAGTCTCCCATTTTTTGTGAGAGCCTACACAAGGACCTTGGACCAAATGTTTATTGAAGGGCATCAACTTGATTGGCTTGCTACATATTGGATTCACCTAGTGAAGTCAAAAATCTAGTACCTCAGATGTCTCGACAATTACAAACTTCTCCTTCCAATCATGCATTAAGGACACTAGCCCATCTATTAACTTCACCCTAGGTTGGCTAGATAGGTAGAACTACCCTTGGAACAACTCAAATCTCTTCACTCCATAAAAAAAAAAAGAAAAAAAAAATAGTTGGGGAGTAGGTTAAACGTCATACGATTCACAAAGGCACTCAAATACCACTAAAAAAGTATAGGCATTTGGCATAAGCTGGCATGGGTTGACATGATGGTAATTGAAGAGTTCTTTTTTAAATTCACTAAAGGGCAACCACAACCTAAACTCAAGAAACTTTTGGTAGATGCAAAAACGGTTGCCCGACATCAAGAAAATACGCTCATCCTTATGTGTAGTCCAAATAACTTAGCCTTCCAAAAGCGACATGCAATATAAAGCAATTACATCCATGTTAGATTCACCAACAAGATTTTTCACTCTCGCTAGCCCTACCCTTGATGATGATGACTCATCACAGCTTGGGTATATCGGTCTTTAGTCATCCCCATCATCAAGATAAATATCAAAGGCCAACTCTTCACAAACTTCTTCACTGCATTCCTCCTCAAACGATCTAAGCATCTCACTATCCACTTCTTCCTCCATCATTACTATCATATAAGGTCAACTTAAGGGCCTTGCCTAGCAACCTACTATACTAGAGACAATTCTCTACATAATGCCGAAAATGTTGTGGGAAGATGTATTGGGCATACCTAATGCATTGATTTTGGTGGAGAAAATGAAAGGATGTTGAATGGGATCAAACAAACATATAAACACTCAAGGTTGCACGTAAGTACTAAATAAGGAGTGTAAAAAGTGTGGAAATGGACATTTTTGTGCCTTATATAGGTAGTTGCAAAGGGCATGTGCATTTTCCAATACAAGATGAGATTACACTATGTGTCACCTAATAAAACAAAGAGTTGAGATCACTTTACCTCTATGAATACCTCAGACCCCATTATGCTACATAGCCTGCTGCATTAAATGCATACATTTGTGTGGGTAGACATAATTTAAAAACAAGATGAAAAGACGAAGGTGTCTACAGCAAGTCTTTCCACCTTCTTTAAAGCTTGGGGTTAATCTTTGAAGTAGGGAGGCTATCTAGCATGGCTCAATTTAATAATGCCTAACCTTAAGCTATATTATAGTAGCTCAAATATCTTGCTTCCCATCGTCAATGGCTCATATGAGACATCCTACAACTTGGTGGATGTCATGACAGAAAGCTTTGAAATACCGAAGTTAGCTAATCCCCTCCTTAGGTTAAATAAGTCCTCTTCAGCCCATCACAAACTCAATCAACACATCTAGACCTTTACCTTAGTAAATAAACAAAGCCTAATCTCTACTCTCATTAATTCTATGACACCAATGAGAGTGGATGGGGGCAAGTGTTATATGCTTATATTGGTTTAGGTCCCTAAGGCCCATTTTACTCCAACCTAGCCACTTAATAGTAAAGTACCTAAAACTGGTTGAAATAAAATAGGAAAATAATCTACATCCTTTGAAGAACATGCCCTAAGTAAGTATTTCCTATTATAGTTAGGGCATCTTTAGGGAAGATTTACTTACCTAAAATAAAACTTCCCTAAAACTATAAAAGAGGGTCCCTCCATCTAGGTAAGATCATCTGATATCCCGTATACACTTTGATTGTCTTACACTTACACCGCTTCTCTAATTTGAATGTTGGAGTCTAAGCATCGTAAACACCTCTAGCACATCTCATAACTCACATTCAATCATCTTACAAGTTGAATTTCACCAAGCCCATAGGTGTGATTCAGCCCAAGACCACATCCAAGCAATAAGAGCAATCAATAAAATGGTTACAAACAAATCCATCTATGATGTGTTAAGTTCTCTTAATAATAATTTTGATGATAACAAAAAGCTAAGAGATTACTAACTAAATTATTAAGTGTGCAATTAAATAATATACAAGTAATTTAGTTTAATTTAAGAGCACTCTCAAAAGAGAAGTTTTCCTCGTAAGTTCTTACTCAGAAAGTATACTTGATGCATAAATTTACTTAGAAGAGAGTAGACTTGCTACACAAATTTACTTAGAAGGTAACTTAGAAACTGACTTAGAGAGTAGACCTACTATACCATGTTGTAGAATGAGTTTATCCTTGAAGTTTTAATCAACTCAAAGGTCGGGCTCTAAAGTTGAATGTATTTGGGTAATACATTCAAAATGTTCCACAAAGTTGGTTAATATATCTAAGGAATTTGAAGTTATAATCAATTTAAAAATTAAAACTAAAGTTGGTCCATATTTGATAAAGTAAAGTTTGTCTAATAAAGATTTATATTTTTCTAAAGTCATGGAGCAAAAAATATTCAAAATGGATAACAAACAAGATGCACTCCTATTTCTAAGGGATATGAAGTCAACAGTTTTGGAAGATATTATCCACATACTTCATTAACAGCATAGAACTAATCAAGGAACATTTTTAAATTTAAGATAAACATAAAAGATATGATCTTTAGCAAAATATTTTAAATAAATCTTATCTCCAATGTCTAGCCTATCCTCTTCTAGTCGTTTACATGATCTAAAGTAAATACCGTTAGCATCAAAAGAAAAAAGAAGATACAAGAATATAAAGAAGAAAAAAAATACTTTACCTTCTCTATGCAAAATTCTGTTAAATTTCATTTTATTTTGTATCGAACTAAGTGAGGATTTCATTATCTTTATTCCTCATTAATTTTTAATACTTTGTGAGAGTTAGATTACAAATAGGCTCTGAGTTCAAAAATAGCTAAATGATACTGTGAAGTCTAACAAAGTGAATTGCGATCACTATTTGTAAGCTTTTTTCTTGATTAGATATGGTGAAACATATTGGTGTGGAATACTGGGTCCCGACTTAGAGTTAAAAGAGAGAACTGACACTTGAGGTGGAACCTCTATAAATCCTTGTGCATACTTCTCTTACTCTTCTCTTTTATTTTCTTGTATTTAATTATTTGTTGTGTTTGCAAAACTAATTCAAAACCATAATTTATAAGCAACTAATTGGGAATGTAATCCAATTTTGAAGAAAGAAAGTTAAATTTTTCTCTTTTTATGGCAACCAATTTACCAAACCCCCCCTCTTGTTTACTCTTAGGGACAAACAAGATTAAATTATTTGGATATTTTCATAAAGGAGACGTGTAAACTACATCCCCTATGACTATTTCTTTTTTTGGTAAGAGTCCATTGAGTACGGTGATGGATTAAAGGGGAAAAAAAAAAGAAGAGAAAAAAAAAAAACAAGAAAAAACTCACAGGTCAAAACCTTTTCCTAAAACTAAGAGGGATAAAAGCAATATCGATGTCATGTGATAAGACTTTCAGCTCCATTTGGAGATAGATGCCAATTATACACCGAGATGCAAATAAGGGTACCTAAAGGGTTAAATCTAAGTATGGGCTTTCAGTCAGATAATCAAACGAATTTGAATCTTGAGATTAAATTGATAGGTTCCAAAAAGTCAAACCTATGACATCGGAGTGATCAAGAAGATTTAGTATGGTGGGCATTGAGTAAAATATATTGAATCAACCAGCCTGTTTTGTTGAGCTCACACACTTTAAGAGGCTTTGATGGTACCAAGTCCACAAAAAGCTCATAAAGGGGTCCATATTTAAAAGTTTAAAAGAAGCCATTCGTGATTGGATGGAATGCTTACTAGTTTCTACTTTAAGTATTCATAGCCTAAACTCTATAAATACCTAAGTACATCCTCATTGCACACATGAAGAATTTGGCATAAACATTATCATGCTATCGGATTTGTTTTTTAAAAGATGAAATCAGCAAATAGTGAAGATTATAAGACCTTTTTCATTATACTACTATTGAGCTCCCCCACCGATCTACTTATGTATTTAAGCTCAATGAATTCATCTACTTCTCCTTCTTACCTTATTCTCAATTGGTCATCCACATATACCATTTCATGTCATTTTCTTTAGGCACATATAGTGTTTACGCACACAATTCGCACATGACTCTTACTTTCAAATCCCTATACCTACAACCTTAAAAATATCAAACCTACTCTTCCGAGAGCTAGGCAATTGCCCTTGTTGCCGACATATCGTATAAAAGTTTAAACTAGATGGCAGTTCAACCCCGTCATGCAGGCTTCAGAAATACAATGTAACTAATTACAGGCTGAATTATTTACGGATTTTATTTTGAAATGTATACATATTAATTTAAATAACAAATTTACTCATAAGATTATTACAATTAAGATATTAATATCATATGCTCAATAATTGTTTTACACATGGCATGAACATTATCATTTAATTTTATTATATTATAAAATTGATTTTACAGATAGTTGATACTTGACAATCTTTTCATATTTATATATATAAATAACATTCTACTTTAAAAGAGGTATAAACTTCCAAAGATACCTAGAGTTATGTCATTTTACACTAAAATAATGTAAGAATAGCAAATCTTACAATGCTTTGCACAAAATACATGTCTATTATTGCATACATAATTGAAAGAAAAAAAAAATTAATGATTAAAAGGTATTAGACTAAAAAAAAAAAAGTGAGTCGTGTAAATTTTTTGAAAAATTATACATAATTAAAAAGGTATTACTAATGAAAAAGTTCAAATGAAAAAATATTTCAAAGTTATTAGATACATAAAAAGATAAAAAATTAAAATTTTGTTAAGTTAAGTTTGGTTAAAAATTATTGATTGGTTATTTTGATATCAGTATTAAGTTCCTCTCATTTCAGCAGAAAATGGTCATAAACGTGATAGTAGTATTTGTAATATTTTACCCTAAAAATTTTATTAGCAATTATGGCTTCCTTGAAAAAATATTGACACTGTAAAATTTTTCTAATGCAATACCAACACAATTATTTCCATCAATATACAATTGTAATTATTTTTTGAGGCAAATAATCTGATTTCACCTAAATTAAGCACTAATATATCAAATCAATCTAGAAAAACCCCGAAGTACAAGATAAATCCACTTAATATATTATTTATACAAAAACGATGACTTTTTATAATATTGGAGGAGAAATTTTACGATGCTAATAACTATCCAAGGGTATAGATACACTATTTTTAGAATTTGGACATCTCTTCAATTTTGATAATTTCCAAAGAGTATCATTATATTACCCAATCATATTTGTAAGTATTAATTGAAAATCTTAATTTATCATTAAACACCACCCAAGCATGTGAAGATCCACTACTTTCTTAAATGATATAATGCTTAGGATTTAATAGTGCAAGTGTCTCTAGATAATAAACTTTTAGATAATTCTATCACTTAAAAGTGAAAGCACCGCACATTATTATTAATAATTTGTTTTACTATTAATAAGTCTTATTATTACTATTATTCAAAAATAATTTATTGATATAAAAATTATTGACAACCTTCATAAAAACTTATCAGCAGTTTTTATAACAATAAATTGCCTCCAAATTCCTCTAAACTCTTGCTATCCAATCCCATTGAAAATTTAATCATCCCTCAACATCATCATTATCGCAAGCCAACCTTCTAACTCTATTTTTTAATTCCAAGTCCTTCCTCCTTAAGGAGAACTATAAGGTTTTGTCTAGCCTATCAAAACATGGGAGCCAACCAATGCAACTAGCTTCACCCTACCAAGCCATCATCGAGGTGGCATAGCTTGCTATCTGTTTGCTGGCGGAAGGTGATACGCTTTTAGAAATTCTATTCCAACCTCCGAGTATGGGCTATATATTGACACCATAAACAAGTCTAACAATATCCCTTGACTTTCATATATAATAGATCCCGATTCTCTCCTATCTAAATATATAATTCTCTTATTTTACCATCCAATCTTACGCAATACTCGGCCATAACCTCAGTATTATCACTTTTGAATGACAAGATGGTCCTCAATCAACACAATTAATTTCGATTTGCCATACCGATTATAAAGAGAATGACATCAACTCCTGACCTTAGTTTATTCGTCAACTGGCTACTTGCTTTAAATATTTCATACCAGATTCTTAAAACAACCACAAACTCTATTCACCATGAATGGTATGCTGCCATACTACCATCCATGATAGGGTAGATCAAATTACTTCCAGTATAAGGAAAGATGGATAAATTTTCCAATTCGTGAAATGAGAAAAAGAGTGGATTTTAAGATCGAAATGCTCCCAATAGAGTTCAAGAAAGCGACATTAACTTTGTAAATGTAGAAATCTAATTGTAATGGTTACGTGCGTACAGCGTAAGTCCTGCACTTTATATGGCCTTAGAGAAATGACATAATAATAACACAAAAATAACTTAAAGAAATAGACAAGAGAAAAGAAACAGGCAATCTGCAAGAGCTCAAATGCACGCATAACAAGTGGAGGAGCTATAAAATATCAACTCCACTATTCTTGATGAGAGTAGTATGTTATTCATTCTGAGCCTTATTTGATCCTTCAAAATAACAGTCTGACAACATTGATGGGTGTCAAGTCCAACAAAAATAAAAACCTGCTCCTAGACAATTATATGATTTGCATATAGTGGTGAGTAGGGTCGAATCCACAGGGATTGGTTAAATATATTTCTATTCAAAGAGAATAAAGAGGAAAAGAAAAATGGGGGAGGGTTTGTTTGTGAATCAAATAATGTTGAAACAAGATAATAAAATCGAATATTGATAAAAACCTAGCCAAAGGAATCAAGATAGTTTAATTCTAGGAATTGATCATCGATGCAAATGTTTTCTATTCTTATTTCAAGATAAACTGGTTATGGTTATTAACAAGCTCTAACAACCTATCTCTCCTTACTTCCTCGATAATCAAGAGAAGCTCTTTGATTATTTCTCTTATCGATTAGACAACCCTAGACAAGCTCTTAGGATTTAATCTATCAATAGCATTAAACATTAGAGAGACCACCAATTCATGCCAGTAGATTATAAGATAACCTATTTAAACATGATCATACACCTCCATAACATGAATTCGATCATCTATTTTATAACCAAACATGTTATTATGTCACTGAGACTAGAACAATCAAACAATTACGGATTTGACGTGCTAGTTGACAATATATTAACTTGCTAATTGAGTAGAAGAGCTCTAATTCATACCAATCAACAAAGATAATAATGACAAAATGTTCAGAAAATATACGAATATCCGAAAACAAAGAATAGAATAAAGACAAATCAATTAGATCTCACAATTCGTGGAGAATTAAACATCTATGACCCTTTGGCTAGAAAAACTATTTAGTTACTCATGTTCATCAACAAAATGAAAATAAAAAGTAAAAACATAACAAGCCTCTATTCCCGACTGCCGGCTCTGCCTCCTTCTTTCCTTCTTGTTTCCAAGATGATCAAGATTCAAGATCCCTCTAACCCTCTAGGGTTAGTTCTATTTATATTGTTAAAGGAATGGCAAGTGATCTTTTGCTAGCAAGATATGAAAATATCTTTCCTTTTTTAAGTAGATTTCAAGAAGTGAATATTCGTCCGCTTGGCACGCCCTACAACATGGCCGTGGGGAAAGCCATGCCTTCCTCTGTGTGTAATTTACGTATTATCTTCCGTATCCAGTGTGTACCACGGCTCCAACCACGGCTAGATTTCAAGCCGTGCCTTCTTCTATGCATGATCTACAATTCTTCATCCATGTCCAGTGTGTGCCACGGCTTCAACCACGGCCAGATCCTAAGTCGTGTCTTCCTCTGTCAATGTTCCACAATTTCTTCTCCTTGGTTCATCAAGCTTCCACCACGTCTTCCACCACGGCCGTGTTACAAGCCGTGTCTCTCTCCTTCTCATGCAGTGTGTAGCACGGTTTACACCATGGTCGTGCCTCAAACCGTGCTTCCTTCTAGACAGATACACGGCTGTGTACTTCAACCGTGTATCTTCCTGTTGATTCAAAACCAAGTACACGGCCGTGTACTTCAACTACACGTCCACGTACTTCCCTCCGGCGGTGTAAATCCTTGTCTTTGATCCAAGTTGTAGATGACTTCTCTAATGTACTTGAATTAGCACCCTTGACTCCATTTAACCTGATTTATCACCATAATAGAATTAAGTACCATTTCCTTATGATTTCTATAAAATCAATAATAAATTAACACAATTTATACTATAAAGATTGAGTATAAAATGGCTCTATCAAACATCATAGTGTTTCTCTAATATCTAAATTGTGTCAAAGAAGGAGGAGCTTTTGGGTATTTATAGAGTTTGACCATTAGTAATGTCCATTGGATCACATGGGCATCAATAGCTAAGATAAGTCCTCCTATTAATATATCTTTTCATAGACTTCTTGAGTTTAAACTCATAAAAAGCCTTTGTAAGTGCATAAGCTACCTTGAGAAAGACTGAAAGCAATAGGCCAATGCAACGATTCCCGCTCTAAGCTCATCACATCAAATTTTCCTAAGTCATCCCAAAAGATAAACTAAATTCATTGAATCCTATCACTTAGCTCAATAAATCAAACGAAATAATTAACAGGCTAAACCCAACATATCACATTAACAATTTTCACCCTCTACAAACTCTTAATTGGTTTATTTATGGAAGAATACTCACCTTCAAATGTTTCACACCTAATTTCTAAAGCAACCACAAACTTTATTTAGTAAATCAATTGGTATTTTGTTGAATGAATTATCATGCTACCATTAAGCTACCATCATTGCAAACCTCTTTAAACATATGGAAAGATATATAATGAACTATCCAATTGATCAATTGAGAAACGGTAAATTTTAGAATCTAGATGCTCCCAAAAATGGAACAACGTGGCATTCCTGGCCATGTATGTAAAGTTCGCAGCTCCTTCCGTTGGTCCCTTTTCTTCAACTTGACTTGATCGGTTTCACATTTGGATGTGTCGACTTTGTACATACACAAAATATAAAATAAATAACAAAATATTGACTTGATCCCGTCGTGGATCAGCCTATCCACGCAAACACATCCAACCCTTAAACACCAACAACCAAACTATCAATCCACAATGCTTCACGAATTTGAAAAATCTATGTAACACATTGGCAAAATAGAATAAAACAATCAAGGTTGATAACAAGAGGCTTTAGGCTACTTGAATAATTGAACAAGATGCCAAAGCTAGAAAATGTGTCCACACATTTCTTGAAACATGGGAGAAACAACCCACCACCAACACCACCACCCGCTGCAAACGTTCCTTGTCAAATTCAACAAGCACAATCTACAGATGCCTGCAATTGAGATCTTGCTAAGCAAATACTACCGACCACTTCTTACAATCAAGCTCATTCCCCATCAATCCTACCAACTACTTCACATAGCCACACCAGTGTTGCAACCCATAGCAACCAACTTATGCCATCTGATACTTGGACACAAGCTCACCACCTAATCAACAATATAGATATTAACTAGATGGACAATTATATTAAAAGGCTTTCCTAGTTGAAGGAAAGTAGGAAGGTCGACCCCTCCATATGATTCTCCATCAACAAGACTCTATTCACCCAAGCCATTCGAGACAAACTCCTCCCACCTAACATTTTCTTACCCTAAGTAGGTACCTATGATGGGACAACTAATCCAAATGACCACTTGTGTCATTTTGAAACCATGATGAACTTGCATAGCCTTAGCGATGCAATTTCCTAAAATGTGTTCCCAAGCACTCTACGTAAGGCTACTCGAACATAGTATATCTCCCTGGATTATTTGGCTTTATGCCTTGAATTGCAGCATTCAAGTTGACACCTTTATCGACATTAGGGATTTTTAACATTGTGGTGTTGAATTGAGCTAAGTAGTCCCTAATGGACTTGTTGAGCCCTTGCTTGATCAAACTAAGTACCCGAATACAAAAGAAAATTAAGCTAGCATCATATTGAAATCAAAAGTAAAAATATAAAAATAATGCATAAAGAAGAATATCAATAAGATAGAAACAACAGTAAAATCTATCACTACTCTATTACTAATTCTACAAATTTCTCTATCTATCTCTCTACTATAACATTGTACACCTTTTTATATTCATCAAACACTCCCCATTTAGGAAAGTTATAAGTTCCTAAAATAAAACCAAAATCTTCATAGATAAGGAAATATCACTTTAATAGGTAGTAATGGCTTCTCTAAGAAGTAGAAAACTTAGCTTCTCATTGAGGGAATTTGAATCTTCAAGATGAATAGCTCTTTTAAAAAGTGAAATTGAGCTTGAAAATTAATTTAAAAAGTTAAATCTCTACTTAGCACGAGTATGGCATGGTTATTCTAACTCCTATGTACCATTTGTCTTGAAAATCTCCAAAATTTACCTTTAACATGCCCTCTGACATGGGTATGTACTTAGCCATATAACTTTGCATGGCCTATTACACAATTGCTCCATTAAGCTCTTTTCTTGCTCTATTCAGCATGACTTTGAACATGGCCGTGTCATGCTTCCAAATCTCACAACTTTGGTATTTTTATTCCAAATTTCACATATTTCTTCTATTTCATCAAAAATTACATTTTAAAACTCTAAAATCAAAATGAAGGACAATTAAGTTTAATATCCATCAAAAATATAAGAAAATTAAATCAAAGACTATTGTAAATATTATAAATCAATAAATATTTTATAACACTTATCAATCAATGGAAAGATTACAAAATTTAAAGTGTGGAAGCTCCTAGTTAATACAAGTAGCTTGACAAGTGTATTATTTAAACATGCTTACAAACCACCCCCCGCCCCCCCTAGTTTCTTAATAAGTAAAAGGTCCTAATTAGAAATAATACCCAAAAAAAAAAGGAAAGAAAACTATAAAAATAGGAAAAATACAAAAAAAAATGAAAAGGAAAATTAGGGGATTAGGAAAAATAAAGATTTTGAGTCATTGAGTAGTTGTTGGGTTTCATTTTGAGAGATATTTCATTTTTCAAGGTCCAATGAAGTCATAGTATGCACATGCAATTGAATAATTTTCAAGCTTTAGATGAGAATGTTAATTTTTTCTTAAGAAATTTAATATTCAAACCATAACCAAGGAAAATTAATTTCATCTCATAAAAATTGAAGTTAATTTAAGTTAATCATGCTTCCAAAAGGTGTTATGATTGAACTTAGGTTGGTCAATTTATTAGAAAATTAATTTTTAAATTAACCCAACATGCAACAAATTGAAGCTCATAAGATTGTCAAATTGGGCTCAATTTGAAATTATTTTTACGTGTACTTGATTTAATCTCAACAATATTTCATTTTTAATATTAGGAAATTGGTCAATTAGATGCTAAATTTGACTTAAATCGGATTTAGTGTTAAAATTGTTCGTTAAGAAGAATGGGGAGCATAGTTGGTAAGTTCATTTTTTACCTATTTTGCTTTGCAATTTTACCAAATGAATGGTGAAATTCATTTCCTGGTTCAATCATTTCATGGATCAAAAATCAATCCAAAGGGAAATTTTCATTTTACACGTATCTAGCTCCAAAGATCAAGGCTTGATTCAAGCTATTTAATGGTGAACCAAAACTTCTATTATTTTTTTTTTAATAACTCATTTTGACCAATAATTTTACTTGATTTCATATATTTTCCATTGAATTCGAATTTGAAAGCAATCAAAACCATTTACTAAAAATTTCGAATTTAATTGGATTTGTGGACTTGACAAGCAAAACCAAGCCTCGATTAGTATAAATAAGGACCTACGTTTTCATCCCCATCATGAAGCATGCTTTGAAACACATCCAATCCTCTCCAATCTCCACCTTCTCTCTCTAAAACCCATATCCACAGCACCCTACCTTCTCTCTAAAAATTCTCCTCCTAAGCCTAATATTAAAGCTTCATATTGGTCCCATTCAATTTATGGTGAATTCTAGTTGTGGAAAAAACTCTTTCCTTTGCTTTGATTAGTCATTAGTTGTTCATGCATGCAATTTTTCAAAGAAAAAGCCAATAAAATTTCATTGGGAAAATTTAAATGATAACTCTTAAAGATTATTAAAATTATGGGGACACCTAGAATTTGAAAACAACACACTTACATCCCTGAAAGAATGTTAACAACATAAAATTTCTTTCTTAGTGCATTACCAATTCCACCATTTCTATCAATATAACATTGTAGTTATATTGAGGCAAGTAATTTAATTTGATCTATATTAATTATTGAAATATCCAATCAATTTGGAAAATCCCCCGTTTAGAAGATAAACCCATCTAAACACGTCAAATGTGTAATTTACACAAAAATAGTGACTTTGTGTGACACTAGAAGAGAAATTTTACAATGTTAATACTAGGGTGTAATACACTAATTTTAAAAAGAGGTTATTATTGTAATTTTGATCATTTTTAAGGAGTGCCACTATTGTTTACCCAATTTTATTTGTAAATTGAAATATATAGATTGAAAATCTTAATATATCACTAAACCCTACTAGAGCATGTGAAGATCAACTACTTTTATAAATGGTCTAATTCTTAGTATTTCCTTGTACAAGTGTCTTAGGATAATAGATTACTATTGCCTAATTTCATAGAAGATTCAATCAACCCCCCAACATTACCATTATAGCAAGTCAACTTTCTTCCTTTTTTTCCATCAATATTCCAAGTTGATCCTTTTTAAAGAGAGTCATAAGCTTTTATTTTGCTTACCACAATATTGGAGCCAACCAATGCAATTAGTTTAGCCTAGCAAAGCCATCGTTGGGGTGGCATAGCTCACTATCCATTTGTTGATGAGAGGTTACACATGCTTTTGAAATTTCTACACTAGATTTTTAGTACGAATTATATTGGCACCATAAACAAGCCAATAGTGTCCCTTGACTATAATAGTAGTATAGCTCCCAAATTCTCACTTATCTAAATCTATGCTACTCTTGTCATGAGGCAAATCTAAAGTCATTATCCTTCCCAAAAGATTATTAACCTTTCTCCCTCATTATCCACCATAAAGCATCTTTGTTTAGACTCAATTGTCCATTCCCCATGATCAATTTTGCTTAAGAAAGTTCATAGGACCAAACTGAACTACAAAATGTAATTCTTTTATGTTTTAGTTCCATACACAATTTGATTTGAAGATGGACTAAAGAGTTTGAGGTTCGATTTAGAAGGTTGAACCAAATTGAACTACTTTGACCTAAACTAAACCATTTAATGTTTAATAAAAAGAAAAAAGAAAAAGAAAGAAAGAAAGAAAAGAAAAGAAGAAGAAGAAGAAGAAGAAGAAGAGAAGCAACTTGTTTTCTTTCTTTCTTTTTTTTAATTCCAACTTGCAAGCCCTAACCCAACAACTATCATGGTAGAAAGGAAAAAAAATAAAAATAAAAAGATCCTAACCCTAAGATATTAATTCTCCGAAACTTTAATGCCTCCTTCTTCATTCACTAATCTCATGCATGTTAGTTTCCATGTCAAATTAAAACTCTCACTTTTAGTTCACACCTTCATAAAGTTCACTCTCATCTTGTGTCTTTATTTTAAATCCTTACACTCTCATAATCTCACTCTATCACACCCAATGGGCCCCTTATGACATATAGTTTCATCATACTCTATATAGAAACCTAAGGATAACCCCTCTATTGTCTAGGGATTTGCCTTATAGCATACAAAGCATACTCCCCTAGTGAGATATACCTTCCTACTGAACTAACAAGCAATAACAAGCAAGTTTCTTAATCAAACATGTGCCATGCATGAGCAATCACATGAATGCAATAATATATACGGTTTACTGAATACCACATATAACACGGATTTATTGCCCTCCATTGCCTGGGTTAGGAAATCACAAACTACATGTCAACTCCAAGCTCTAGTGACCTCGACTTGTCTCTTTGAGATAAGTCATAAAGTCTATATATATTTGTACTATATTTAAATAGACTCAAATATATATATATACACTAAGCCCATGTGGGATATGGATTGTGAAAGGCCCGCAAACTCAATTATCCTAAGCGATGAATCTTTAGACTAAGTCTTCCTAGGTCTTAATTAAAGGGCAACATTTCCTTGTTCCACTTAGTTTCCAAAGGTCAAGATAAAGAATGCCCATGGAGTGTGATGTGCTTAATAAACTAAGCACATGTACATAAACAATTGAAGCAAATTCCAATTAACAACCAACTCCACAAGAGGCGTAAACCTCTAATTCCTTATGAATCCAAATTGTAAAACCAAGCAAGATAAGACACCAAATGGAGATATGCTTAAATGATTCAAGCACATAACATAATCTAATAAAACTAACTCCACAAGAGGTGTGAACACTAACAACCAACAACACTTGGCTTGATCAACCCCTTCACAAATTAACCTTAATTTACAAAAATGGAAACCAAATGGATATATGGAATAATCAATTGCAAGAATATCAATGATTAATAAAGGAAATGAACTAAGATTCGAATTTAAATTGAAAAGTTTCAAATCTGAAAATAGAACCTTAAATTCATGTGAACCAAAGGAAACAACAAAAAGCACCTAGATATGATTCACTAAGTACAATTTGTAAACAACAAGAAATGATTAATATTACTCACAATCACTCAAGTTGGTTCTCGCCACAATTTCAATGATGAAATTGATAAGAGATCAATGGTAATGCAAGGAGACTCCTCACGGCCACAAGAATGTGTTTTTCTCAAATTATCAAAAGTCTCCTAAAAACCCTAGTTAGCAAGTATTTATACTTACTCCAATTAGGGTTGAAATGTCCAAAAAATTACACCTATGCTACTAATGTGAACAGTCCTAATTCAACAATTACAAGCAAATAAAATGTCCCAAAATGATTACAAAGTAACCGGTTCAATAATAAAATTACAAGTACAAAAATAGTCTTCGACGAGTTGGTTCTTCGATTGAATTCGTTAGTCCAGCTCATCTTCGGTTTAGGTCGGTCCATGAATAACCCATAAGCTGAGTCTTAGTGAGTTTGTCCATTGCTCTGTAAAACCCGACAAGTATGCCTGCTGGAATACACAACACATAAGTAATAGAAAAGATGTTAGTATACACATAATTCCAGAGTCAATTTATTCAAAGAGGACCCTCATCGCCAAGAATTGAAATCCTTTGGCTTTTTCCCTAATGATAGATCTTATAGGATTTTGATTCCTATCATCTCCTCGGGCCTCAAAAAGATTTTTCCTCAAATCTGACAGATCAAATGCAGTAGAGACTCTATATCCTCCTACCAAGTTATCTGAAGATGTATCACTACAGAATCTCAGTATCTGAAATACTAGAGGTGGTAATTGCTTTCTCTCCTCCATTTCTAAGATATACCTCATCTACAACACATATAATGGTCCATTATCCACTAAGACCTCTCCTGTCTCAACCCGTTCCACTGATATTATTGCCTCCTTTCCTGATTCACCCGTATGTCTTTGACCCTCTAGGCTCTCTAATAGTTTACTCAACTGCTCATGAACCTCTAGAACCTCTGAAGGTAGACACAATTGCCTCTTAATAGTTTGGTCCTCTAGAGGTTGGCTCATCTAACTATGACTCTCAAGAACCTCTAAAGGTAGGAACATATGTGTCTAACTAGTTTTATCCTCTATAGGTTGGCTCATGTAACTAGGAACCTTTAAAGGTTGGTATATCTACTTCTGCATAGTTTGGTCCTCTGAAGGTTAGTTCGTGTGGCTATGATCCTCAAGAATCTCTGATGGCCTACTAATCTGTTACTGAACCTTTTAGACCTCTAAAGGTGACATCAGATTCAGAATGATGTGTATACCCTCTTTTTGGAATACATATGTATTCCTGAAGCCATCATGTAAGACCTTCTTATCATATAACCATGGTCTGTTAAGCAATATATTGGATGCACACATAGGAAGAATATCACATCCAATCTCATCACAGTATTTATCCCCTATACTAAAAGGTACCCTAGCCCTTTGGGTCACATAAAATGATAGGAATCAAAATCCGTCAAAACCTATCATTAGGGCAAGAGCCAAAGGATTTCAAATCTTGGCGATGAGGGCCTAATTTAAGCACATCGACCCTAAAAATTATTTGTTTACTAACCTCTTTTCTCTTATTCATGTATTATATATTCCAACAGGCACGCTTATTATACTTTACAGGGTGATGGACAAACTCACTAAGACTCGGCTTGTGGGTTATCCATAGACCAATTTAAACCGGCAATGAGCTAAGCTGACAAATCCTATAGAAGAGCTAGCATGATGAAGACTATTTTTATTTGTAATTATTTCTCTGGACTATTTATGTGTAAGCTTTTGGGACACTTTTTATTCAGTTGTAATTGTCTTTTAGGATTGGCCACCCTAAAAGTGGCATAATTGTAATTTTTGTAAACTTTTTAACCCTAAAGGGATCAAGTATAAATACTTGCTTAAGTAGGGTTTTGGGATACTTTTGCCAAATTTTCATAATAGACACACTTCACGTGTTTGAGGGTTAGGGTTACCTAATTCCAACTATTGCTCTTATCAATTTCAAATCCCAATTTGAGGTTATAGCGAGTGGCTTCAAGGCTAATTTGTGAGTAATATCAATTTTTCCTTGTTGTAATTTCCTTTTCATCACTAGTAAGTTGTATCTAAGGTTGATTTGGATGTGTTATTAACCAAATTTGATTACATTTGTAATCAATTTCATATTGCTACAATTGATTGGTTTTAGCCCTTAAGTTTTAACCTTCAATTTACTTTCATTAAAACCGTAGATCACTTTATTGGGAAAGTGGATCACGAAATCAGTTCTTGCTATTTTGTGTGTAATTCACATGGCTTTCATTTGTGATCATTGTAGTTTTGGAGTATTTTATCATTGTGGAATTGTTACTTACAATTTAGAGCATTCAGATTTCATTGCACTCAATTAGGGTTCACGTAAATTCTAGTAGTTGGACTGAGATTGAACAAGTGCCTTTAAGGTTTATAAATTGCTCTAATTGCATGTGCTTAATCCCTAATTTAGGCACATCATATTTGGTATTAGAGCATCATCATACTTGGAACTAAGATTAATCATGCCATTGTTTAAGAATTGGTTCATAAATATTGAGGAACTGTGCAATTGTTGAACTAGTTTGATTGACATTGTTTGATTGTCTTTCAAATTGGTTTTACATGTGCTTAATCTTGGTTTTAGGCACATCATAATTGGTATCAAAGTTGCACATACTTGGTTCATTTCAATATTGATTACGTGGTGTTGTGGAATTGGTTATAAGAATTGAGCATTTACACAATTGTTGTATTACCATTGTGTAATTGGTCTTTCAATTGGGTTTTGTGTGCTTATGCTTAGTTTTAAGCACATGATAAGAACTCCCCTAATCATTTAACCAATGTAATGTGTAAGGTTTAGGATGCGAGGTAGTTATAAGTTTCAATTTTAATACTAATGATGCAGCTACAACATTAATACAACTACCACCGTCAACAATAATGACAAACAAGTTTCCTTATACCCTACAAGAAGTATGGAACAAATTTTCTCTTTATCCATCATCAATAGTTGGAGAAGAAGTCAATACTTGATGTACTAAATTAGTAGAAGTATACACATCATTTGACATGGTTGATTACTAACTTCAATAAGCCACAACACACTTTACACCACGTCAATACCAACACACCTCAACCTTACACCCACAATTCAATCTATTTTACACCATAACACACACGCTTCCAATGTTATAATAAATACCTCTTGATACTTCAAGCATAGTAAAATAAATGAACAAATAAACAAGTGTTTAAGTAATGAGTTTCAATTACTTCCACACTTTAATGCTTGTTTTTTGAATTCAAATTGCATTACTCACTTCCCTTTCTTAGTCATAGTTTCACACTCATAAATAGTCTTAATGTACAGCACCTTACACCACACATAACAATTCACAAGTGACAATTCCTTCACTACACATTCACACCGCCGCACATACACAACACACATATAACTTTCCTTTCTTACCATGGTGCACTCACTTCGCCACAATACCACTATATGTTGCAACACCACTATATGTTGCAACACCTTCACCTTAACACACACACAACACTTCAAAGTATACACTTCCTTGCCACTACACAACTCCAATTCCACTGCAAACCATAAGCAAAGGCAGTAACAAAATTCAAATTTAAATTACTCCACTAAATGCAACCTCCTCCACAAATGGTAAAAACAATTCAAATTCAAATAACACTTATTCAATGCTACTCAATGAATTGCTTCAAAATTAAAGAATGTGTTTGAATTTCAAATATATGCCTATCCTTCCACGCAATTTCAAATCTAGAAATGGTAAATTGTACTCCCCAATTCCAAAATCAACAAAGGTTACACGTCTCCTTTTACCACAAATTATTGTATTTCCAATTCCACAATCAAACACTAGGAAATACACTCCTTACTCCACCAATTCCTTCATGGAAAAGTCAAGGAAAACAATGCTATCTCAAGCAATCCACGTCCACTTCAACAACAACAAGAAGAATGAAATAAAATCCACAATCATTACTACAAATCACTTCAACAATTTCAAATCAAGAAATCAACTTCAAGAACCTTAATTGTCAAATGAAGATCATGAAATTCCCTTCTCTTAACCTACGCGCCGATACCAAATTATGATGTGCCTAAATGATCAAATTCAAGCACATGAAACTAATTAAAGAACCACTTCAACAAATCCCAAAAATGGTGTGACAAAAAATTTCCAAATGAACCCTAATTGTTTGAACTCTTGCTCTGATACCAAATTATGATGTGCTTAATAGACTAAGCAAATGTACACAAACAATTAAAGCAAATTCCAATCAATAACTAACTCCACAAGAGGCGTAAACCTCTAATTCCTTATGAATCCAGATTGTAAAACCAAGTAAGATATAACACCAAATGGAGATATGCTTAAATGATTCAAGAACATAACATAATCCAATAAAACCAACTCCACAAGAAGCGTGAATACAATAACAACCAACAACAATTGGCTTAATTAACCCCTTCACAAATTAGCCTTAATTTACAAAAATGGAAACCAAATGGATATATGGAATAATCAATTGCAAGAATATCAATGATTAATAAAGGAAATGAACTAAGATTCGAATTCAAATTAAAAAGTTTCAAATCTGAAAATAGAACACTAAACTCACATGAACCAAAGGAAACAACAAAAAGCACCTAGATATGACTCACTAAGTACAATTTGTAAACAACAAGAAATAATTGATATTACTCACAATCACTTAAGTTGGTTCTCGCCACAATTGCAATGATGAAATTGATAAGAAATCAATGGCAATGCAAGAAGACTCCTCACAGCCATAAGAATGTGTTTTTCTCAAATTATCAAAAGTCCCCCAAAAACCCTAGTTAGCAAGTATTTATACTTGCTCCAATTAGGATTGAAATGTCCAAAAAATTACATCTATGCCACTAATGTGGCAGGTCCTAATTCAACAATTACAAGCAAATAAAAATATTCCAAAATGATTACAAAGTAACCAGTTCAATAATAAAATTACAAGTACAAAAATAGTCTTTGACAAGCCGGTTCTTCAATTGAATTCGTTAGTCCAGCTCATCTTCAGTTTAGGTCTGTCCATGAATAACTCATAAGCCGAGTCTTAGTGAGTTTATCCATCGCCCTATAAAACCCGACAAGTATGCTTTCTGGAATACACAACACATTAGTAATAGAAAAGAGGTTAGTATACACATAATTCCGGGGTTGATTTGTTCAAAAAGAACCCTCATCGCCAAGATTTGAAATCTTTTAGCTCTTACCCTAATGATAAGTCTTGTAGGATTTTGATTCCTATCATAGTGCACCTCCATTAAGCCTTTCCATACCACCACATAATGCCAATGACCTTCTTACATACAAGATTTTGTGATGCATGACTTATTTTATTCAAGCTAAATAATATTAGATCTAGTTATACAATGCCTACAACAATTCAATATAGACACTCACAATTTCTAAGTCCTAAATGCAAGAAAAATCCACAAATAATTAGCCAAGTATGATTAGTGTGGATTAGCAATCACATCATAGCAACAAATGCACAATATATATAACCCAACTACCCCACACACACAATTCTAATTCAAATATCAAAATTTACATGCAGGTGCACTAAATTACAAACACAAACAAGGAATAATAGTCACTGAATTTTACTCATCCAAGTATGTCATCCTCAATTGTAATAGTCCAATGGTAGGTCATCCTCAAAAGATTTGTCACCTGATAGGATAACAATAATTCTATAAGTTTGAGTTGAATATCGACCTACATTGGTCTTAGTAAATTTGTCAGTTCTTTCAGTTTTAAAGGTTTTAGTGTTTTAATCGTAACTTTTTTATTTTAAGTTTTTTTTTCATGTACTTATAGTCATTTTAAAAGTTTTTGAGTTTTTTTTTTTCATTTCTAAAGTTGTTTTGGTCATTTGAGCTTCAAAATGTTAAGTTATGGTCAAAATAATTCGGGTATGCATTATCTAGGTTCCTTTTAGAGCTCTTTTCACCTATTTAGATTCTATCACCTTTAAATTTTTAATTCCAATCACTTGAAAATTTATTTGGGACTTTTATTTGGCATGTGAAGGTTCTTATTTTTTCTAAAATTCTGGAATTTTTGTCTAAGAATTTCAAATGATTTGTTTAAGTCTTCAGTTTTGCATGTTTCCTCCTATTTTGCATCATTTATGTATCTTCCTTCAAGATTTTTATTCCCAGATTTTTTCCTAATGTTCTTTCATGATCCTTAGGTTCTAGAAATTCAAAATTTTCTAGACGTAAATGGGTTTGGCCATTCGTTGGAGGTTCACGAACTAAACTTGGCATTTTTCCAATTTTCCTACTACTAAAGTAGTCCAAATCATCACTTAAAGCTTTCCATAGTTAAGGATGCATGTAATATATCAAAAATACACTCCTTTGACTCTTAAACATTAGCATCCAAAAGTACAATAACATTCTTAATTCTAATTTTCATTACACTTTTCCAAAACTCAACATGTACAATACATTTTAAGGTGGATCTTCATAGTTTTACATCCTAACTTTAGGTTTACATTTCCTACTTGTATCCTAAGCTAAATACATTCTAAATATGCATATAAAACTTACAAAGATTAGATTAAAATGGCATATTGTATTCTAATCATGTGAACTATTACATGAAAAAAAGAAAAGAAAAAAGATAGCAAGACAAGGGATGGAGTCCTACACATTAGAGCTACTTAGAAGTGCTTCAATCTTCACCTTCTTACTCCCTTTTGGTGTGGTCTTTTCTTCTAATTTTTCTTGGGTCCTTAGCTCCTTGGATGGACTCTTAAATGGTGTAGAATATATTTGGAAATGAGCTTGGGTTAGTGTTGTTTAAGGCTTGTTTTGCTCATTCGAAATGGGAGGTGTCCAACTAGAGTGTGAGGTTGCAATTTAGGTGTTTTTTCTAGCTCCAAATTTGAGAGTGTTTAAGCATTTTTGGGAGAGTGTTTCCGATGGAAAACTTCTAAAAGAAGGAGGCTTCTATCCACGTGCAAATGAAGAGTAATTATAGAAGATTTAGGTAGCTTGCTTATGAGGTTTTCACATAGGATTAAAGGACAAAGTTGTTAGGCACTACTATTGTATGTTGGATAAAAGAATGGACTTGTCAAATCAACTTACTTAATTCTACACTTGGAGTTTTTTATATTAGAATTTTAAGTCCTCTCTGATCATGTGCTCATTCCCCAAATTTACTTGCAATCATTGGATCTAGTTGGCTTATTTATCTTGTCTTTCTTCCTTGTCCATGTTGGTAGGCTTGCAAGGGAGGAATTTAGTTAGTTTATCTAAATTGTCTCCTTGCAAATGTCATTTCGTAGGTGAAATTTAGCCCCTTTTGCCCTCCATTCAATACCACCATTGAAGGTTGTTTAGGGAATCATTTTTCCATATTGTGTTTTACCCAATTTGATTAATTGGTAGAGTTAGATTTGATTAAATTATTGGGATTTTTATGTTAATTATAGGGCAAGTTATCGTCATTTAAGTTTTGGTTTCATTTGGGTTAGATCTTAGGTTTTTTGAGCTTGAAGTTAGTTTTCCCAATTCTTAAGGTAGTTCTAATGTCGACAAGTAGTTTTAAGACTTTATAAATTGAATTTGGGCTTTGCATACTGTCGAGTCTAATTTTTTTGCATTCCCATTCCTAATCCGATCTAGACTAGACCCTATGCTCATCTAATGTAGATCATCGACTTGAGTTAGGAATTTCGTTTGATTTTTGGAATCGCCACCCAACTGTTGTTGGGAAATATTGAATTAAGACTAAAGGAGTGGATTAGTCTTAATTTGGACCACTAGTCGTCGTTATTTCCTCTTCTCGTTTTTGAAAAGAGGAAAAGGGAAAACCAGAGTTTCTAAGTCCGGAGGCTAACCTATTAAAACCTTACGGTTATCACCTAATCTCCTAAAATTGTTCCTATTTAGAAATGTGTTTTATTATGTTTCTTTTACTTTTTATTATGTTTTTGAATTATTTCAAGAAAATGATTTTTTATTTCATTTTATGGGTTGACCCGAATGGGTGCCTACGTACTTGCTATCTAGGATCAAACAAGCCGTAGTTCGCTTTTCTGAAAACTTTAAGTGTGTTTATGAATTTTAATTTTGAAATCTCTATTTTTTTTTTATTTTCTAAAAAAAATCTAAGCCTAAACTTTTATCTGATTTTTGAAAATGGTTTTTAGGAAAAACATCAATTTTGGATTTATTTGAAGAAAATGATTTTTCTAAGTGCTAAAACTTTTTTTATATATAATTTTTGAATTTTTATTAATTTTTATGATTTTTATGATTTTTCTTTTTTTCTGTAATTTTATGATTTTTTATCATTTTTATGATTTTTATTATTCTTCTACAATTTTTTTATAATTTTTCTAAGTTTTCATGATTTTTATAGCTTTTATGATTTTTATTGATTTTTATAATTTTTGTTAAAAATTTTATCCTAAACTATTATCTATCCCATTTTGAAATCTAAAGTTCTATTATTATTTTTCTAATATTTATATTGTTTTTCTACATTTTTATTATTATTATATTTTTTATTATTTTTCTACATTATTAAATCCTAAAAATCTAATTTCTAACATTTTCCTATTTACGGAAACATAAATAAAACATATATAAATAAATAAATAAATAACAAACAAATTAATAAATAAAAATAATAATAAATCAAATCAGAATAAAAATAAATAAATAAAGTAAATAAATAAATTGGAAAAAATCCGAAAAATCCGACTTACCTAGATCCGGGTAGGTGCACGGGTCGGTTCGATCGGGTCGAATCGGGTCAGGTCGAATCGGTCGGACACGGCGGCGGAGGATGCTCGTTCACGACGTTCCGACGGTCTTTTGTCACGGGTGAGGTGTCGAATCCTAGCTTCTCGGGGGTGCTGAATCCAATTGTAGCGGTGCTTTGCTCCCAGAACGTCTCCTGGTGGCGGCTTGGCTCCGATCGGCGGTTCGCGGTTTTGGGTTTCCTCCGATGCTCTCCGATTTGCTCTCTTTTCTCACTTTCTCTCAATTGTGATTCGTCCTTTGGCTTCCTCCCTTCGATTTCTATTTATAGGCACTTGAAACCGAGCTGGATAAGCTCGGATTTCCTCCGATCGAAGCTAATCGGATTTTCGGTTAAAAAAAACAACTCCGATTTGTGTAAATCCATCGATTTGTTGCGATTTGATTCCAATTAGATGATGTTTATCTCATTTCTGTTGAAGATCTGTTGGATTTGTGTAAAAAATCGAATCCAAACGGCCAAAATGCGAATTTTTCTTCCGCCGGCGATCTCGGACTCGAGGTAGAAGACGATCACGCGCCCGGCGCGTGCGTTTCCTCCAGCCAATCGGATGCTGCCACGTATCCTGGATAAGTGAAAAAAACTCAAAACGCGGAAACTGCTTCCCCTGCGATTCGAACCTACGACCGAGCCCTCCTGCGCACGCCTTAGCCCGTGGTCCGGACCAACTGGGCTAGCCCATTTTCCTAATTTTTCTAATTTCGCAAATTGCATATATGCAATGCGATTTTTTTTATTTTTTTATATTTTTTGAAATTGCAAAAATTTGTAAAAATTATTTACTATTTATTATTGCCATTTTTGAAATCATTTTTCAAAATTGATGTGTTTTCCTATTTATTTTTATTTTTTTGAATATTTTTATTATTTATGCTAAATTAAAGAAAAATTGAAAAAAATTGGAAAAAAATTAAGAATTGATTATTAGTGATTATTATTCATTCCTAAGGCAAAAATGGGGTGTTTACAGTTGCCCCTCTTTGTAGTAAAGTTTGAAAAACTTAACTACAAAGACAAGAAAGACACCATTTTTTGCCTCTTAAATAGATAACGCCTTGGTTTGGCTGGTTACTTGGCATTTGTTTTGGTAGGAAAATGCTCCAAGAGCTAATAATCCCACGATTTAAGATGGTCCTAACAATTTAGAGTAATGTTCCCTCCCCAAACAGTGCTTTATGGGCTGACTAATTGGCAATAGGAAACACCTCAAGCGTTGTGTGGAAGAAATGATGATAGGAAGCGTCTTATCAGACTAGCAACCTTGGAAAGAAAATTTACTTAAGAAGCGCCCTTATGAGCTGGCTACCTGTCAACAGAAGCGTCTTGTTAGACTAGCAACTGTTTGGAAGAATATTTCCGAAAAGTGCCCCAAGAGCTGGCTAATCGGAAGAATCTAAGAAAGTCCCCCTCATGGGCTGACTAACCTTAAGATAGATTTTTAGGAAAGTGCCCATCTTGGGCTGACTAACCTATGATAAAATTGATTGAACTGTCTCAAAAAGTGCCCTTATGAGCTGACCTTGAGAACGGATTTTTAGAAAAGTGCCCATCTTGGGCTAATTAACCTATGGTAGAGTGTCTCAAAAAGTGCCCTTATGAGCTGACCTTGAGAACGGATTTTTAGGAAAGTGCCCATCTTGGGCTGACTAACCTATGATAAAATTGATTGAACTGTCTCAAAAAGTGCCCTTATGAGCTGACCTTGAGAACAGATTTTTAGGAAAGTACCCATCTTGGGCTGACTAACCTATGGTAGAGTGTCTCAAAAAGTGCCCTTATGAGCTGACCTTGAGAACGGATTTTTAGGAAAGTGCCCATCTTGGGCTGACTAACCTAAGATAAGAATGACATCTCAAAAAGGTGCCCCCTATGGGCTAACCTTAAGAGAGGATGTTTAGGAAAGTGCCCATCTTGGGCTGACTAACCTAAGATAAGAATGACATCTCAAAAAGGTGCCCCCTATGGGCTAACCTTAAGAGAGGATGTTTAGGAAAGTGCCCATCTTGGGCTGACTAACCTAAGATAAAAATGATATCTCAAAAAGGTGCCTTTATAGGCTTACCTTAGAAAAGATCTAGGGAAGTGCCCTTTTTTTTGCTGACTACCCTATTAAAGGGAATGTTTAGACAAGTGCCTAACTATGGGCTGACTCATCTTATGCTTCTGAATATGTTTTCTACGGACTGAGCTAAATGATGTGATGCTTTTCATGATAGTTATTATTTATTTATTTTTTCCAATATGCTTGCCAGTTTATCGTAGATAGCAACCAAACAAACGAACCTTCGGATTGGTTTGCTTCTGCTTCATTTCTTCTCATCTTGACACGGGGTTGAAAATTTTGATGTGCTCCCTTTCTTTGTGCACCTAGCTCTTTTGACAGTAATGTTATCCTACTAATGCATTCAGTTCTAATGCTTAAAAGTAGATAGAATTATATCACAAACTATATTAATATTCATTATCATTTTAGTGTTTATTTTTCATTGGTGAAGTGGTGGGTAATGTGTTTAGGAATATTTGTTGTGATGAGAACTGATTGGGATTGTTGATCATTCAGGGATATTAACTTTGCTTGCAAAAAGTGAAAACTCGACTCAACGAAATTTATATCGAACATTGGCTTTCATAAACATTAGCAAAATTTCACTTCCCTTGCCTAAGGATAGTACATCTTTACAGCATCTGTGTTAATGGGGTCTCTCAATTCCGAACCATCCATCTGAGTTAATATCAAAGCACCTCCTGACAGAACCTTTTTCACCACATAAGGGCCTTCATAGTTTGGGGTGAATTTTCCTATAGAGTCTTGGGCATTTAGGAGAACCTTCCTTAACACCAGATCCCCCTCTTTGAAGTATCGAGGTCTCATCTTCTTGTTAAATGCTCGGGCCATTCTTTGTTGGTAACACTGGCCATGACATAGTGCGGTAATTCTTCTTTCATCAATCAGATTCAGCTGATCAAGCCTCTTCTTTACCCAGTCTGATTCAGTTAGCTGAGTTTCTGACAAGATTCTGAATGATGGTATTTCGACTTCAATTGGTAGCACTGCTTCAGTACCATATACCAATGAATATGAGGTGGCTCCCGTAGATGTTCTTATTGAAGTCCTATAAGCCATGAGAGCAAACGGTAACATTTCGTGCCAATCTTTGTAAGTTGTTGTCATTTTCTCGATGATCTTCTTGATATTTTTATTAGCTGCTTCTACTGCCCCGTTCATTTGAGGTCAGTAGGGAGTTGAATTTCTATGGTTTATGTGGAATTGTTGACATAAACCTGTCATCGATTTGTTGTTGAGATTGGTACCGTTATCGGTGATGATGGACTCAAAAACTCCATATCGAGAAATTATGTCCCTTTTTAAGAAGCGGACTATTACCCCCTTTGTAACATTGGTATATGATGACGCTTCTACCCATTTGGTGAAATAATCAATCGCTACTAGTATGAATTTGTGGCCGTTAGATGCTGTCGGAGTGATCAGGCCTATTATGTCGATTCCCCACATGGAAAAAGGCCATGGTGCTGATAACAAGTGTAGCTCGTTGGGCGGAGCATTTATCCGGTTTGCGTAGACTTGACACAGATGACAATGCTTGACATATTTTATGCAATCTGATTCCATGGTCAACCAATAATATCCTAACCTCATGATTTTTCGGGCTAACATGTAGCCATTCATATGGGGTCCACATACTCCCTCATGTACTTCCTTCATTAGTTCGCATGCTTCATTTTTTTCCACACATCTCAACAAGGTGGTATCATATGATCTTTTGTAGAGTACAGACCCACTTAGTAAGAAATGGCTTGCTAACCTTCTGATTGTTCTTTGGTCATTCCTGCTAGCCATTTCAGGGTATTTACTTTCTTGAAGGAAAGTCTTGATGTCGTGATACTAGGGCTTGTCATCTTATACTTTTTCAATGGTTAAACAGTAGGCGGGCCAACTTTCGATGTCTATTTTCATCAGTTGAACTTCGGCTCCCCCTGTTATCTGGATCATAGATGCTAGTGTGGCTAGTGCATCTGCAAACTGATTCTGAGTTCTCGGGATGTACGTGAAAGTGATTGCCTTGAATTCTTCAATTAGCTCTGTCAAGTGTTGATGATACGGTACCAGTTTGGGGTCTTTAGTCTTGTATTCCCCTCTTGTCTGTAGTATGATAAGCGACGAATCTCCATATACTTCTAATTCACGGATTTCCATTTGACAGGCCATTTTGAGGCCAAGAATACATGCTTCATATTCTGCGATATTATTGGTATAGGGAAATGTAAGTCTCGTCGCTGTAGGGAATTGAGTGCCATCTGGGGATATCAATACTGCCCCAACCCCACAACCGAATACGTTAGCAGCTCCATCGAAAAACAGTTTCCATTTAGCATTCTGCTCTATCCCAAAGTCTTCTACTAGCATATCTTCCACTGTCAATATATTCTCATCTGGAAATTGGGCCTGTAGTTCTTGGGAATCTGTCTCAACAAGGTGTTCCGCTAATTGGTCGGCTAAGGCTTGCCCTTTCATTGAGTTCTGATTTATGTATGTGATGTCGAACTCGGATAGGAGCATTTGCCACTTAGAGATTCTCCCTATCAAAGCTGGCTTCTCTGTCAAGTATTTCAAGGGATCATGTTTTATCAGCAGCTCAATATGGTAGTAAAGGGTGTATTGCCTTAGTCGATGCATGACCCAGATTAAAGCACAACACATCTTCTCTACCTCTGAGTACCTCTGTTCCCCATCTGTGAACTTCTTGCTCAGATAATATATGGAACGCTCTCTTCCCTCGTCATCTTTCTGCCCCAGCACACATCCCATGGATTCAGGGAGTATAGTGAGATATAAGAATAAGGGCTTTCCTTGCTTCGAGACTATCAAGACCGGAGGTTTTATAAGATAGTCTTTGATTGTCTTGAATGCCTCTTCGCATTCGTCGTCCCATTCTATTGTGGCGTTCTTCTTCAATAGACGGAATAATGGCCGGCATTTGTCGGTGAGCTGTGAGATAAAACGAACTATATAATTTAATCTTCCCAGCAAGCTTCTCACTTCTTTAACGGAGCGTGGGGAAGGTAACTCTAATATAGACTTTACCTTATCAGGGTCAATTTTAATCCCTTCCTAGCTTATGACAAACCCTAACAATTTCCCCGTTGTGACCCCGAAAGTGCATTTCTCTGGGTTTAACTTGAGCTGAAATTTTCTCAGTCGTTTAAACAATTTCCTCAGGATATCCATATGGCTTTCTCCTTCTTTGGATTTGGCTATCATGTTGTCGACATATACTTCAACCTCTTGATGCATCATGTCGTGAAGTATTGCGACTATGGCTCTCTAATACGTTGCCCCGGCGTTTTTCAAACCGAAGGGCATGACTTTGTAACAGAAAGTTCCCTACGTTGTGATGAAGGTTGTTTTGGTTTTATCTTCTTTAGCCATTTTTATTTGATTATATCCTGAGAAACCGTCCATGAATGAGAAAAGATGGTTTCCCGCAGTGTTGTCTACTAGAACATCAATGTGAGGTAGGGGGAAGTTATCCTTTGGCATAGCTTGGTTTAAGTCCCGGAAGTCTACGCATACACGCACTTTTCCGTTCTTTTTCATAACGGGGACTATATTTGCCACCCATTCTGGGTAGTCGGATACTTCAATGAACTCTACTTCTAGCAGTTTCTTGACTTCTTCCTTAATCTTTAGCAAGACGTCAGGCCTAAATCTTCTCAATTTTTGTTTTTTAGGTTTGACATCTTCCCTTGTGGGAAGCCTATGAACCACTATTGATTGGTCTAGCCCTGGCATGTCGCCATATGACCAGGCAAACACATCTGCATATTCCGTTAATAGCCCGGTTATCTCACATTTTTGCTCGGCACTCAAATTGGTCCCGATTTCTTAGGGTTTTCCATGCTTCCTAAATTTACTGTCTCCATAGGTTCGTCGATCGAAATTCCACTTTGTTCATGTTTTTGCCAATTTTCTTGTATTATTTCGTGGTCTAGGATATCGCCTTCAACAACTGACCCAGCAGCGTTGGAAACGATATCAGCGTTTTTACTTTCTACCTGCATGAAATATCACTGATGTTCGATGGTAGGAGATCTGAATAACATAAAAGTGAAAGCATATATATAAGAAGAAAACAAATTGTAATTGAATTTGATAAAGAGTCTCAATAAAATTTGCTTAATAATTTTTCTCTACTTTCGAGCTAACCTAGCGCTACTGATAGGATAACAAAACCAATTGTTCAGAGCTGGATGCTGGTTGGACGTACGGGGGATTGACTTCCCTTTGCTGTTGTCCTCTTCGTTTATCCGAAGCTCTTGAATGATGTTTGCCTTTCGGAAAGATTGTTGGAGAGGTAGGATGCACATCTGGGTGTCGATCGGCTTCCCCTTCATTTTGCCTTTGACACCTCTTGCTTGCGCTTCTTCTGCGGCCGTAAGAATGTACCCCAGTCCAAACGTCCCGTGCTGCCCCTCTTTAAACTGATGGCCCTCCTTGCTGGTCACCATGTTCACTTCATTGAAAATCTGCAGCCCCAAGTCTTCTGAACCTTCTTCCCCAATATAAGGTATGGCAGTCTCTTTGTATATGGCGTAATCCTATTCGCCCAATACTGTGACTATCTGCCCACTTGCAATGAACTTAACCCTTTGGTGGAGACTAGAGGGGATGACTCCAGCAGCATGTATCCAAGGTCGTCCCAAAAGCAAGTTGAAAGACCTTGGGATGTCGAGGACCTGGAAAGCGATGTGGAATACTTGTGGACCAATTTCTACTGGTAGGTTCACTTCCCCCACTATGTCTCTTTTTGATCCGTCGAAAGCTCTGACCACTGTGGAGCTAGGTTTTATGTTGCTTAGATCGACCCCCAACAAGTCAAGCGTTGCCAATGGGCAAACGTTGAGGGATGATCCGTTGTCGATGAGTACCCGGGAGACAATGGTGTCATTGCACCTGACCACTATGAATAATGGTTTGGTATGTTGGTCTCCCTCCTCTCCTAGCTCTTCCGGAGAGAAAGATATTTGGTCCATTGTAGAGATAGAGTCCGCCACATGACCTATTTTGTCTGTAGCGATGCCCTCTGGGACCTGAATCTGTTTTAGCACTTTAAAGAGTGCTTCCCTGTGGGGCTCGGATGTTGTGAGAAGGCCCATGAGTGATATCTGTGCTGGAACTTTATTTAATTGTTCCATGATCTTGTATTCACTCGCCTTAACCATCTTTGTAAATTCAGCAAGTCCCCCTTCCTCTTCTTCTCCTTTCTCCACATTGGGTTCTTCAGTCGGGCTTTTATACTTTGGATCGTATAATCTCCCAGAGCGGGTGATGCCTCCCACCATAGGGGGCCGCTCTTGTTCGAGGGCCCAATAGTCGAACGGTGCAGCCTTGTAATTCTCTGCCGCTATCGGAACATTGAATACATATTTTTTCTTGGGATTTGTACCTCAGCTGATTGTCCCTCGTAGCACTGTATAACCCTAGGCTTCTGATGAGAGTTAATCATGTTGATAGTCTTCCCCTCTTCCTTTGACGGGTTGTCTTCTTTCTCAAATTCTGGTCCCCATCCACTAGGTGGCCCCTGCTCAGTCAGGGTATAAGAATAACTTACCAAATACTAAAATCTCCCGTGTGATTCTCCCAAAGTGCCGACCGTTGGGTCTCCGGCTAACCACCTATTTTTAATGTGTGCCTTTGATGCTTCTTCTGGAGCTTGATAAGATTGCTTCTTCTACTGCTCCGTCGTATTCTGCTTAGGGGCTTCTTTGGGAATCGACTCCTCAGATGTGATCATATTAATGGTAGGCTTGTGATTGGGCAGTGGATTGGTGTTGACATTGGGTGCTAAGGCGTTCACGAAATCCAGCTGTATGATTCCTGCATCAATTAAGTCTTGGATTTTGTGGCGAAGCCTCCAGCACCTATCTATAGAATGCCCCTCTTATCCCATATGGTAGTCACACTTGAGGCTTGAGTCGAAATTCTTGGGCCTGTACCGGTCATTGGGGAGCTCGAAACTAATCAAGTTGTCTGCCCTCAACCGAGCGAAGACCTGACTGAGCAGTATGGGGATTGGAGTGAACTACCTTGGGGCCCTGGCGGCCTGGGCGTGACCTGTCATAGGTTGTTGGGCTGGGGTACTCGTGGTCTGGAATGTCACACGAGTCCCAAATTTTTCTGCCTTACCGGAGTGGACCGTGCTGACAGTGGACTCTTTAGCTCTATTTCCTCCTAAAGGCCTTTGTGTCGGTGTGACCCTAGGAGGCTCCATTGTTTGGAGTCTGCCGGTGGTGATGGCATTCTCAATCCTGCATCCCGCAGCCACTACCTCTGCAAAACTGGATGAGGTCTAGCCTACCAGGTGTCAAAAGTAGGTCTTGTCCAGGGTCTGGCAGCCTGGGCTCTCCAGCGCTGAGCATACTCCTTGAATGGCTCAGCATGCCTTTTTCGGAGACTCCCCAGGTCGATTACAGATGGGGCGACTTCGATATTAAACTTATATTGGTCATAAAACGCCCGGGCTAGCTTCTCCCAGGTGTTAACAATGTTGAAGTCCAGGTGGGCATACCAAACTAGTGCAGGGCCTGTGAGGCTGTCTTGGAATGTCTGGAGCATGAGCTGGTCGTATTGAGCATACTTGCTCATTTTTCGGGCATATAGCCTGGTATGCATTTTGGGGCAGCCGGTCCCATCATACTTTTCGAACTCTGGGGTCTTGAACTTCTCAAGGTATACCTCTTCCCTATATGCTAGCGGATTGGTGATTCCGGCTTGTTCAAAACCATCAAGGCCCTCAATCGTTTTCATCTTGTCATGGAGCTTCTGGAAGAGTCGCTTCTCCATCTCCTTCTGCCTCTCTTCCATTTCCCTTTTCAGGTCATCGGAGGTCGGCCCCTGGTTGACCTTCGGCTCATATTCGAAGGCCGGGTTAAAGTGGGAATTGATCTCTTCATATTCCGGAGGCTGTCCCTCCACTGCCTTCCCCTTTCTGGCCCCTGAATACTCTTCCTGGGTTGGCTGAGTGTTGCACAGGAGGCCGATGCTTTCAGTTAAGAGGTGAACCTAGGCAGCCAATTGTTGGACCGTTTGTTCTAGGGACATGATCCTGGAGTCCGAGGCAGCTTCAACATTGGTGTTGTTGCGATTGTCGCTGCCGTTGGCCATTTTTGTTCTTGAACGTGTGAGAATTGGACTTCTTGGAGGGTTCGGTTACTTGGGAGCTATCTTGATACCTGGGCGCGCATTTTGTTTTTTATTTTAGTGTGATGTATGCAAAATGATATGCATGTGTCACGCGGATGCTAATAATAAAAGGGTTGACAATTGATTGACAATGTAATATTGAAACTTTACTTTTATTAATATTGAAAATTTTGGAGTTCGATAATCAAAATAAAAGATTACAAATAATGATCTATTTCCTAGCTCTTTTAGTCTTCAGTTGTGGAGGCTCATACTTCCCATTGATGACAGCTTCTAATTCTTTGACTTTGGCTTGGGTCTTCTCCAATTGTGCTTCCAAGGCCTTGTTCCTTTGGTCGGATTCTTTGAAACATCCCTTCTAGATGTCTTTCTTATAATCTGCAGCTTTAAAGTATACCTCCATTCGGGCCTTGACCTGTTCTAGGTATACTTCTGTCTCTGGATTGATCTTGTCTGGTCTTGGTTGGGTGACGTCTGGAACCCGGTATGCTCTTTCCCCTGTCTAGTATAGCTGGCGGATTACAAACTCTCTGGTGGCTCGGTGTTTTCCCACTTCGCCATCTAACTCCCCAAGGTCCACATTCGGGCTTTCAATTCTAGCTTCCCAAAGTGCTTTGACCTTTGCCAGCTTAGCAAACTTCTCGGCTACCAACAGGTTCGGATCTTGGTACTCAAAGGTGATTGCTTCCAGCGAGGGCCGATAAACTATATCTTGGATGGTACCAAACTGGCGGACCACTGAGTTGGGGTGATATCTAATACATTCGCTGATTCCGATTAAAGGTACTGCTTGGAAGTTACTGCAGGTCAAGATGATTTTGTCACAGTAGCTCCACCTGGCTGTCCACAAAATATCCTCGGCACTGAAACTTCTAAGTACCTCTACCCAACTGTGGCTCGTAAGGTCGTCGGGTAGCTTCACCTTTTCTATACATGAGTCTACGAGATCCACCTGCTGGGCTAAGGTTTTTCGGACTATGTTCAGCCCGAAGCACTTAAGGTGGCTTACAAACCATATCAGCAGAAGGTTGAGGCTTGAGCGAAGGATCCCATGGCCTTTCTTCTTAAGGAAATTCAAGTTCCGGATCTGTTCAGCCAGTAGAGCTGGGATGTAAGATCTTCCCTCCAGAAATTGGGTCACCAACTCTGCAACCCGGTAGTGAATATAAAAGATCCCGGTGGGAAACAGTATGGTGGTGAAGGTTGTCAAGATGAAAGTGTTCACCCTTCTCTGTCTATAAGTTTTGGGGTCCCCACACAGTATGTCCTTCCTATCCCCATTGTCCTCTCGGGCGATGAACCAGGCTTCTAAATCATCCATACATATACAATATCCATTACAGTCTGCCAGGGTTTTGTTGACTGCTGTCTTACGGATGCCTAATAATCTGCTGAAGGTACCGGCTGGCCCGACCTCAAGGTATGGTGTGTAGATTTGATCAGTCAGTACTAGAGCCTGTAGCAACTGGGTGTACTCCTCCAAGGTAGCGGTGATCTCATGCGGCCTGATAAAGAAAGCAGCGGGCTCGATTTCCCATAATTGGAGTATGGCCCGGACTAAAGGCAAATTCACCTCTATCTTTGTCAATGAGAGGATGGAATCGATCTTTTGCTGGATGAAGGCCTGCTCCTTTGGGTTATACAAGGTAAACCAATGGTCCAGTACCAACTTTGGGTCCAAAAGTTTGTACACCTGAATTTCTTTGCGGAGGAGGCGGTCGACTGCGATGCTAGCCATCTATTACAATAAGAAATTGCCTAATTACAAACAGAACTTTGAAAAAATTACAGGGAAATAGCTTTAAACTCCAAAATAAAACAACAAACCATTACATTGTCATCAATTGTCAACCCTTATGATGCTATGTATGCAAGTAGGTTGGTTTTAATTGGTCCCCAAGCTCTATGGCCTCTCGCATTCTCGGAGAAATGGATCTCAGGCCATATCAAAGCATTGGGTGGGGTAGCCTAATCGGTCCAGAACGGTGATCAACTCACTTCGCCCGAAACCTACACAATGGCTCCCCGACTTAGGTTTCTAGGATGGTCCGAGTTTGACCGCATCTATTCACACAAACTTATGCATGCAAACCCTACAGAAAAGAAAACTAAAATCTAACTAATCCCTGAAAAGTTAGTAACATAATAATAATTGAAACTTAAAAAGGAACAACTTGAGGAGATTCAGGTGGCTAGCCTATTGGAATGGGTCCCCAGTGGAGTCGCCATCCTGTCGAGTCTAATTTTTTTGCATTCCCATTCCTAATCCGATCTAGACTAGACCCTATGCTCATCTAATGTAGATCCTCGACTTGAGTTAGGAATTTCGTTTGATTTTTAGAGTCGCTACCCAACTGTTGTTGGGAAATATTGAATTAAGACTAAAGGAGTGGATTAGTCTTAATTTGGACCACTAGTCGTCGTTATTTCCTCTTCTTGTTTTTGAAAAGAGGAAAAGGGAAAACCAGAGTTTCTAAGTCCGAAGGTTAACCTATTAAAACCTTACGGTTACCACCTAATCTCCTAAAATTGTTCCTATTTAGAAATGTGTTTTATTGTGTTTCTGTTACTTTTTATTATGTTTTTAAATTATTTCAAGAAAATGATTTTTTATTTCATTTTATGGGTTGACCCGAATGGGTGCCTACGTACCTGCTATCCAGGATCAAACAAGCCGTAGTTCGCTTTTCTGAAAACTTTAAGTGTGTTTGTGAATTTTAATTTTGAAATCTCTATTTTTTTTATTTTCTAAAATAAATCTAAGCCTAAACTTTTATCTGATTTTTGAAAATGGTTTTTAGGAAAAACATCAATTTTGGATTTATTTGAAGAAAATGATTTTTCTAAGTGCTAAAACTTTTTTTTTATATAATTTTTATAATTTTTGAATTTTTATTAATTTTTATGATTTTTCTTTTTTTTCTGTAATTTTATGATTTTTTATCATTTTTATGATTTTTATTATTCTTCTACAATTTTTTTATAATTTTTCTAAGTTTTCATGATTTTTATAGCTTTTATGATTTTTATTGATTTTTATAATTTTTGTGAATTTTTGTTAAAAATTTTATCCTAAACTATTATCTATCCTATTTTGAAATCTAAAGTTCTATTATTATTTTTCTAATATTTATATTGTTTTTCTATATTTTTATTATTATTATATTTTTTATTATTTTTCTACATTATTAAATCCTAAAAAATCTAATTTCTAACATTTTCCTATTTACGGAAACATAAATAAAACATATATAAATAAATAAATAAATAAATAACAAAAAAATTAATAAATAAAAATAATAATAAATCAAATCAGAATAAAAATAAATAAATAAAGTAAATAAATAAATTGGAAAAAATCCGAAAAATCCGACTTACCTGGATCCGGGTAGGTGCACGGGTCGGTTCGGTCGGGTCGAATCGGTCGGACACGGCGGCGAAGGATGCTCGTTCACGGCGTTCCGACGGTCTTTTGTCACGGGTGAGGTGTCGAATCCTAGCTTCTCGGGGGTGCTGAATCCAATGGTAGCAGTGGTTTACTCCCAGAACGTCTCCTGGTGGCGGCTTAGCTCTGATCGGTGGTTCGCGGTTTTGGGTTTCCTCCGATGCTCTCCGATTTGCTCTCTTTTCTCACTTTCTCTCAATTATGATTCGTCCTTTGGCTTCCTCCCTTCGATTTCTATTTATAGGCACTTGAAACCGAGCTAGATAAGCTCGGATTTCCTCCGATCGAAGCTAATCGGATTTTCGATTAAAAAACAACTCCGATTTGTGTAAATCCATCGATTTGTTGCAATTTGATTCCAATTAGATGATGTTTATCTCATTTCTATTGAAGATCTGTTGGATTTGTGTAAAAAATCGAATCCAAACGGCCAAAATGCGAATTTTTCTTCCACCGGCGATCTCGGACTCGAGATAGAAGACGATCACACGCCCGACGCGTGCGTTTCCTCCAGCCAATTGGATTCTGCCACGTGTCCTAAATAAGTGAAAAAAACTCAAAACGCGGAAACTGCTTCCCCCGCGATTCGAACCTACGACCGAGCCCTCCTACGCGCGCCTTAGCCCGTGGTCCGGACTAGCTGGGCTAACCCATTTTCCTAATTTTTCTAATTTCGCAAATTGCATATATGCAATGCGATTTTTTTTATTTTTTTGTATTTTTTGAAATTGCAAAAATTTGTAAAAATTATTTACTATTTATTATTGCCATTTCTGAAATCATTTTTCAAAATTGATGTGTTTTCCTATTTATTTTTATTTTTTTGAATATTTTTATTATTTATGCTAAATTAAAGAAAAATTGGAAAAAATTAAGAATTGATTATTAGTGATTATTATTCACTCCTAGGGCAAAAATGGGGTGTTTACACATACATCTTAGCTAGGGTTTAGGTTTCCTAATACAAAGTTCTATGGTCAAGGTTTACTTAGGTTTTGAACCCCCTAGGCTTTTGATACACTGGTTAAGTGAAGTGTCATAAGGCAAATCCTAATCCGTAGTTAGGTTTTCATGTTCATTTTCCAATGTATTTCTTAATATTCCCTTCATGCTAATTCTTGAATTTGAAATTTTCTAAGGTTTACACACTTTCTTCTCTCAATATCTCTCTCTAATTTCTAAAATGATAAACTTCAAAATTCTATAAGTGTGTAATATTTTTCTCCTCTTAACTTGCTTATTAGTTATTACAAAATAGGAATGATCTAACAAAGAATTTTCAGTATAAGTTCGAACAATAAGTTAAGGAAGTTTGAAGTACATTATTATCCATAATCCTTTTACTTATGATATGCATATATAAGATTGTAGTCTACTTGTGAAATTTTTTTTTACTTGATACCTTGCATTGACTTGTATAAGTAAAAATATAATGATGGTTATGTATTGTGAATAGTAAAATGTGATTAAAAAAATAAAGTATTTTTGAAAGTGATTCAAACTAAACTAAACCAAGTTAAACCACATTTAAAGTAGTTTAATTCAAAACATCAATCAATTAAAAGAGGTTCAATTCATTGAAGATTTGGACCAAACTATTTCAAATGTAGTTCAATTTTTTTAGTGGCCAAACCAAACTAAATCATGAACTCCCAATTTTGTTAAACGACATAACAATGCATCTATAATATATAAATGTAATCTTCTTTCAACCAACTCATGACATGGTTCCCTCTATACATCATATATGTCAACATGTCATTTGATAGGAAGAACTATCCAGCTTGTCACTAGGGTTGGTAAATGGGCAACCCATGTGCCCCTTGCATATCAAAAATTGTGTGCCTCATATGCTCATGCTTTTTGCATATCGGGCCTGGCATGCTTGCATACCTATCAACCTGTATACCTATGTGCTCTTTCCGTTCATGTACTACTCGCATGCGACCCATTTATTCACATGCAACTCACATACATTTAAATGGGCTTGGATGCATATAGAATATATAATTTTTTTGACATTTTCAATGCTCACCATGGATTTGTAAGTATTATTATGTAATTGTGTGTATAAAAAATATAGAGAATAATATCTTAACAATGAGGAAAAGAAGTAAAAATAAAGAAATGAGTTTTGAAAATTATTACGTATTGCATGTTAATTTTTTATTAAAAAGTAAAGAGTGAAAAATTAATAAACTAGTATGTGCATATGTGTGTGTGTTTCTAGGTAAGTGTACATACATATACATATGTATAGGTAGGCATAGGTGTGTACATTAAAATATGTACTAGATATACAAGTGCATTTATACAGTTGTGTATATATACATAAATATGTAGGTTTATATGTGTACATATTTATATACATTTGCATATGTGTATGTACATACCTAAATAATATTAATAAAATAATATTTTTATAAGACAAAACACTCTTGACATTTTAGTAAGGGCACTTTAGTCTTTTAGGTTGTAAACTATTTTAAGTCTTGCATAACCCTAGTGCCACTTTTCCTCTTTTGCCAAAACATTGGCCTTTTTGTATCTTTTAGGAAACCTTAACTTATCCTAAACCACATTTCAACAAAGAAGGACTTCTAATTTAACATAAGCTCGTGAAGGTAAATACCTCTAACAAATTGGTGTGTTGTATGTTATCTTTTCTAATGGGAAACCGATTAAGGCATAACATTGTGTCAATTTAAGGCTTTTCAATATCACCACTTTGATGTAAGATAGTCGAATCAAACGCATTACTGTTGTTAATTTAATCACAGACAAGTAAGTATTCCAACCACGCATGAATTCATGAATTTGGGTAGATTTTATGGTAGATTTGAAGTATTGACTTAATTGATGAGTGTTATGATGTAAAAAGGGTCGAATAGTGAAGAATTTGGAGGAGCTCATGAGTTTCAATGGTGTACACAACCAAAGTATACAGTCATATACTTAATCGTGATGAGGGTAGAAAGAAATTATAAGTTGAATTGTATACGGCTAGATATACAAGTGTGTACCTACCCATGTTGAAGTACATAGCTCATGTACTTGAGTTTGCTAAGAGGGCTTCTTGTACAATAAGGTACATGGCCATGTATATAACCATGTTCTTCTACACAATCATGTGCATGGTTATGTTGTCTAGGAACACTCCTTTCTTCCTTCTATTTTGATTTTATTTCAATTTTAAGCTAGTTTTACTTGCAATAGAGCAATGGGGAAGGGAAATAAATAGCTAAATCATAGTTAAGCAACCTAATGAGCTTATGCCATTTTATAGAGTAAAACTAAGGTTAATTTATCATTACATGATAGGTCTTGAGGCACTTAATAGTTGCAGACAAGTAAGATCTAAAACTGTTCTTTTAGGTACATATTTACCATACTTGTTAGTTATGCTTGATAATTATATTAACTGAATGAACTTAAAGCATATTCAATAATTAACCTATTTGTTGCTTCTATATAACTCGGCCTATAGGCTAGAGGTGACAAACCCCTAAGGTGTACCCTGATAATCAATATACGGTGTTGTCCCTAGTAGAATTTTATACTAAAATGATTCAAAATAGATCTTAGGGGTATTGGTGCTCACAATGGTATTTCCCGATACCATTTAGAAAGTTAGGGCTAGAGATGGCTAGTCCCAACAGTATGGTAAAGTCATGAGCACCTCTTTATTAATTGTTGGCTAATTTAAAGATAATTAATGAACTGATTGTGAATTATTTGTTGCATTAGATGTGTTTGTATATTGTAAATGTTGTGGCATACACATATATTTACGTACTCGATTTAGACTTAATTCTCTTCTTTGTCAGTTGCAGGTAAATATGATGAGTATACCGAATATGATGAGTCCAAAGACATATATTATTATTACTAGGATGATGATAATGGTAGACACTATTACTATTATGATAATAAGTAGCAAAGGCAAAATATGAACCCAATGATGCTTCGATAGTCTTGTTTATGGTAATGTTTACATTAAGATGGAGAATTGTAGTTTAACTTTAATTTTAATATAGTTGAAATAACTCGTTTGTGAGTCATTTATTCAATTTATTGGAGTTTACATACATTTTAAGACAAAGTGAAGTTGAACAGGTTTAAAGTACAAATATAGTATGAGTCTTTTCATATTACTATCCAATAGTTACATGTGATGAGTTATAACATCTTAGGTTTTGGAGTGTTATAATACCATATGTGTATACATATATATACATTTGTATGTAAGTATACATATTTACAGGTAGGTATAGGTATGTACATTACTAGGTATATGAGTGCATATATATGAATGTGTATATATACATAAGTATGTAGGTGTATATATGTTCGTATTTATATATGTTTGCATATCCATGTATCTACGTATATACTATATATGTAGATATATACATGTACTTTATTTACATAATATCAAAAAAATATTAAATATATTTACATATTATTAAATAGATTTACTTAATTTTACAAAGTATATGTACACATATATATATATATATATATATATATATATATATATATATATATATTATCATTTATATATAATGTGCATATATACATATACATTATAAATATACCATGCAAATATATACGTATATATTATAAACATACCATGCAAATATTTATATAATATATTAAAAATATATATGTATATGTATATATGTATATGGTAAATGATATATGTGTATGTATACCTATATAAGAAGTTGGTGGGTTAAGTATGTACTATATACATATGTGTACGTGTAAGTCTATGGATAATTGCATTTGTGTATGTTAGGTACCATACCACAAGTGTAGACATATATGTTTATATGTATATTATATGTTATAGAAATATTTATATTCGTAAATATCTTTAGGTTGTTTAAATATTATAATATATACATAAATGTATAGATATACATATACATGTATGGTGTATGTATGCATATATATGCATAGGTACGTTAAGTATATACGTATATGTAAGTGTATATTAATACAATTTACATATAAAAAAAACTACTTAAATAATTTATTAACGTTAATTCAAAATAATTATTAGGCTTGCTTGCTTGCGTTTTCGTACCTAGGCTGGTCGCGAACCTTATCTTGCCTCATCTGCATGTGCTAGAGTGCCGTGTGTCTGATTTGCGCGCGCTTTTCCTGGCATAGTGATACCTGTGCCGCCCAAACCTAAACACAAACACGAACCCACACCCACTCATGCATATGCTTACATACCTAACCCATTTACCACCCCTACTCGTCACGACAAACTCCATTTACTAACTCAACTGCCTATTTTATTGAATGAATGGTCCGTGACACTGCTATTACGGTACTACCATGGCCATGACCGTCCACAACAGGTTTCTTCTAGTATAAGGAAAGAGGGATAAAATTTCCAATTCATAAGGCGAGAAAAACAGTAGATTTGAAAAATCCAGGTCCCCCCAATGGGGTCCAAGAATGCGACAATCAAAGCCCCGACTAGTTTATTGATAAGAGGTTATGCGTATGCCTTCAAATCCTTAAGACAACCGCAACCCCCATCCGCTATCTCAGTTGCCTATTTTTTTTCTTGAATAAATTGTTTTAATTACTTATTATTATGTAATCATCGAGCTTCCACCTAAAGTGGGATAAACCGAATTTCTTCTATCATATCATATGGAAAGACGATAAATTATCCTATTTATGAATTAAAAAAAAAAAAAGAGCTTAATCTTTCCCCGAAAAGAGAACACAGTGACATTCCTGGGCCTTGTATGTAAAGTTCGCGGCTCTTTCCAATTTCCATTGGTTCCGTTCTTTCAACTTGACTTGAACGGTTTCACATTTGGATATTTTGACTTTGTGCACACACAAAAATATTAAAAAAATAAGTAAATTGTATAAAATTAATCACCCTCTTCTACTTTGTGCTATTGACTCCACTCAAAAGCAGCACAAAAACCAAGGCGACAACACCAGGAAAATCCGACAACTCACTAACTAAACGAACGAGGACTCGGTCCAACCTTCTCCATACCACTCTCTCTTCCCCTTCATTATCTCCAAGTTTTTTCATAGACACAGAGAGAGAGAGAGAGAGAGAGAGAAAGAATGGATGATGAACAGAACCAGGAAAATCCACCTCAACTTACAGGAGTAGTCATAATCACCCTTCCACCACCAGACAATCCATCCTTAGGCAAAACCATCACTGCCTTCACTCTTTCAGGTTCACCATTTCAATCACCGATTCACCAACCCTACCAAAACCCAAATCCCCCCCAATACCTTCCTCCTCCTCCTCCTCCTCCTCTTCCTTCTACTCCTCCTTCTCTTCCTCCTCACTCTCATCCTCGAAACACCCGAATCCCATTAACTTTCCGAACCTACTTTCCAAATAGCAAAAGATCTCTTCTTGGCTTTCTGGGTATCTCTCTTTTTGCTCTACTTCTGTTCTCTTCGCTATATTCAAACACAAGTGGAGGGTTTCAATATAGTAATAGCAATGATGGTGAGGAGGAGAACAAGACCAAGTCTTTTGTTTTTCCTTTATTTCCTAAGTCTAGGATTCACGTTATGTCTAGAGATGATCCAGAGATTAAGCTGGGAAGGTTTGTTGGTTTTGGAGATGAAAAGATTGCTGCTTTTATAGATGATGGTATAAGAAAACACCAAAAGTTCATTAATTTTGTTGGTTCGAAGGATGAAATTGATGCTTCCACCATTTTTCCTGTTGGAGGCAATGTTTATCCTGATGGGTATGTGAGGAAATCTTTATTTTTTGTGATAGATTATCGTTTGCCTGTCCTTTTCAGGTTCATGAAAGTTTGATAAATTTTAAATTTTATTGATAAAAAATATTTAATTTTGCTGCAGGTGAAGCTAGCTAGCTAGTTGGATCAATGTAGTACCCTTTAATTATCAATTTTATTTTCTTTGAAGGTTAAATTAAGTTGACATGGGGCCTGTTTTGATCCATTTATTCTCCACACAGGTTTAATGGCATGCCTTAACAGATTTTTATATTGACAGTTAAATTGTAACTTGGAAATTAGGGAGGGTTTTGATCTGTTCAGGTATTTTCCATGGGCTTGTCAGGACTGAATACTTGATTTAATATTCAAGTTTAAGACAAATTGAACATTACCCAAAAGATTTATCATAGATATCCCCCTATATAATCTGATCTCCCAGAGTAGATTTATCAATAGTTGCATCTTTTACAATACCAGTGCAAGCATGGTATTACTTCTATATATAATTGAAGGATAGTATAAGCATTTTAGGGTGCATGTGTTTCAAACTTTGGTTTTGATATTGCTATGTTAGCAATTTTGTAGCTTTCATGCTAAGAGTCTATTATTTGCATGATGAACTTAATGATATATACCTATGCATCCTTGTATCTTTTCTGGGAAGTCCAGCACACATATATCCAAGCAGACAAAAATTGTTTAATGGGGAACAGCTGCTAGAGAAGATGGACTGAGATATGACTACTTAGGGGAGAAGTGCAATCATATCTAGATTATTCTAGTGATTAAAACAACCTACAGAGGAACTGAAATACTTTGAGTATAATATAATGACTTGAGGCCAGGTGTAGCAGAAAAGTAAGATATTCATAATAGCATTAGCATTTGGCTGGGGGGGATAATGATAATAAAGTGGCATTAGCAATTACTGTTGCCAAGCTTATGTTTGCTGGCCCTTTGAGTTGATCCTTCTTCCAATTACATCAATAGGAAATGGAATACACAAGATGGTGTGTTCCATTTGAGGGGCCAAGAAAGAGGGTATGCAAGTTAATTAAAGAAGTGACATAAACCCAGTGGTTTGCTATCTTTCGTATTATCACTATTCTCAAATAAAGAGATTTCAGTATCCAGGTTTACCTCTTTTGAGAAAGACAGGCTTTTGTGGAGTTGTTACTCATAGAGTTAAAGCAAGAGCATGGTGGAAACTGCTTTGAGATTTTGATATTACCATATAGTTTCGCTTAAGTTAAAAATGAGTTATACAAGAAAGCTTTAACAATATTGGTGTCATTTATCAGATAGCATAGAGGGTGTAGCATACAGGGCAGACAACATATATATTAATTGATATTACTAAGTGAGAAATTTTTAGTGGATATATATGTATGGATATTGAAACACTTAAGCAACCATATCTAAGACAAGAAAAACTTGTTTACAGTAGTTTGTAGATGTAAAAGTTATACCTGCAGATGTTATGGTTGCAAGAGTTGGCAATGTGGAAATGAGTTGGATTAGAAGACTGACATGGAGGTGACTGCAAATAGTATGTTTAACAGGATTTTGGAAATGCTTTTGGTGCCCTTTAGTTCCATCTCTTGAAAACTTTCTCATTTATGTCAGTTAGAACTATATTTCAAACATATGAAGTTTTTTATTGCATAACTTGTAGTTGCATTATATAAAGTCATTCCAACTCTGGTATTTAGATAGATTCATGTTATTAGCTAGTTAAACATATGTCTTGAAAATCTGGATCCCATAGGCAGGTTATCCCTGGGAAGCCTTCCTCTCTGCTTCATGGTCTCAACTGAATGCCTTAAGGGACTCTTACTTTTTTATCAAGTCTTTTCAGCTTTCTTGTAATTGTTCAGGGTAAGGCATGAAGCTTACTGTTGATACTTGTTTTCAAATTGTCTCATTTCTGATGTTTGTTCAGGTTGTATTTCACTTACATTGCCGTTGGCAACCCCCCAAGACACTATCATCTTGACATGGATACCGGGAGTGACCTAACATGGATTCAGTGTGATGCTCCATGTACAAGCTGTGGCAAGGTACTCTTAAGTTGTGGGCAAGTAAATTCTGCCATTATACGGTTGCTGTATTTTAAAACCGATTCTATACTACAACTCGTTTTGTTCAAATCGTTTTTTTTTTTTTTTTTTGATAAAACAAGGTGCTCGGCTATGGAAAATTCATCAAACTCAAGAAAAGATATTAAAGGGAAAAGATTAGATCAATAGCTCATTTTACTATCAATGAGAGCATAAGTTGAACTGGAAATCTATTTGATATATGCTTTCCACAGGGTGCCAACCCTCTATACAAGCCAAAAAGAAGCAAAATTGTGCCTCCAAAGGATTCATTGTGCAAGGAAGTACAAAAACCTTGGAGTCAATATTGTGAAACATGTCCACAGTGTGATTATGAGATCGAATATGCAGATCATAGCTCCTCAATGGGAGTCCTTGCTAGGGACGAGCTTCATTTGAAGACTGCAAATGGATCACTGGCTAAGCTGAATCTTGTCTTCGGGTATGTACATGTGTAAGCAACACTATGCTTGTATATGTTTCACTGATGCTATGCTGATGCATTAGTACTTTCATTTGTAAGGTGCGCATATGATCAACAAGGATTGCTTCTGAATGCTTTAGCAAAAACGGATGGAATACTGGGCCTAAGCAGGTCCAGAGTCAGCATACCTTCTCAGTTGGCAAGCCTTGGAGTGATAAAAAATGTTGTAGGCCATTGTCTCTCAAATGATGCTGCTGGAGGGGGGTATCTATTCTTGGGCGATGATTTTGTACCTAACAGGGGTATGGCATGGATCCCCATGCTTGATAGCCCTTCCACGTGAGAAACTGTCTCCTGTTTCTAATGCCATTATCATTTATGTTTTTCACAAACATAATTCTAGAAATATTTCAGGGGATAAATTAGATTGAGCTCACGTTGTTATTGCTTTTTAAAAAAAAAAAAAAAATTAAACTGTATTGCTTTGATAGTGACTTACAATTTTTTCCCCAATTTCAGAAGCCTCTATCAAACAGACATCATAAAAGTGAAGTATGGGAAAAACGTACTCACTTCGGCAGAGAACAGTGAAGTCAGGAGGGTTATTTTCGATAGCGGAAGTTCTTATACGTACTTTACCAGCCAATTGTACATGGACTTGGTTTATTCTGTAAGTCTTTTCACTTCATTCCCATTCTTGAATTCTTTCTAAAATAAAACCTAAATTTGGTTATGATATATGTATATGCAGCTTAAAGAAGTTGCTAGCAAGGGACTCATCCTTGATCCAGCAGATACCACATTACGTCTGTGCTGGCGGGCCAAGTTCCCTATAAGGTATTGTAATAAAAACATATCTGATTACGAAGTTTAATTAATTGCTTGCACCCTTTGAGTAGAATTTGTCTTCGTTGCAATACTTTTGAGAACCTCTAGACTTTGGCAAAGTTCTCTAAGCTGAATTTAAAGCTTACACTTTTCTCTACAAATTGTGCTTTACTAGCGGATAACTAAGGTCTAAGCTTTTCCTCAAGATTTTAAAAATATCCTTGCAAGAATGCAGATCAGTTGCAGAAGTTAAGCACATCTTCAAGACATTGACCCTTCAATTCGGGAGTAGATGGTGGATTCTTGCAACAAAATTCACTATTCCTCCGGAAGGTTATTTGATCATCAGTGTGAGTATTTCACTATCCTATACACAACATGTTGAAATTAACAGTCTTTCGAGTTGGGGTGGGATTATCTATTTTCCATGTTGACCCCCTGCAGGATAAAGGCAATGTATGCTTGGGTATCCTAGATGGAAGCAATGTGCTTGATGGAGCCACCAGTATACTCGGAGGTACAAATCTTTTTTAGCTCATCCGCTTAATCATCCACAGAATTTTTCAGGGGTGAGCTGAAGACCGAAACAGAGCCCACTGCCTTTCCTATAGATTATCCTCTTCTTCAACAAACTTCCATACACTTTTTTTCTACTTTGACACGGTTTCTTGTCTCTTAAAAATAGGGAAAAAGTCATCTAACATGCGCATAAATTCTTGCCTGCATGACTAGACTTGTCAAGTTTACCTCCAATCCTACATCATCTTTATTTCTTTACATACTAAGGTTTATAATCCCGGCTTGCAGATATATCGCTGCGTGGACAATTGGTGGTATATGACAATGTGAACCAGAAAATTGGTTGGACAAAATCCGACTGTGTCAGACCACAAATGCATAAGAGTCTCTTTTCCCAGCTGGCTTTTATCTAACCACTATTTTTAACATATTCCAACGTGAATTTGAGCTTCTCGCGTGCATTGTTACACCACCACGTATTGTAAATATGCTCGTACATATACAGCATGATAGTATAAACACGTCTCTCGACTAAACTTGCATATCTAGGACTAGAATAAACTCCGTATGTATTGGTGTATTTTTGTGCTCAGCTTTGCTATGTATGAACCAGTTTTGCTGTGTTTACTAGAGGCGCGTTGTGTGTATTCTTAGCTAGATAATTGAGCATATCCATATTATGTTCATTAAGTACTTTGTTTTACGAGTTGTTTTTCTCATTCACACTCCATTCAATATTCATTACCGTCAATCCTTTTTTGTATTTTATTTATATAGTCGACTTGAAAGTTACTCGAGTTCTAGTTTGAGTAGGCGTAAGCTCCGGTCGTTCAAGTACGTATCTAGCTGAGCTTTAGCTCGACGGGCTCACAACGTTGTTATTATGTTCAAATCCAGTTCAAGTGCATCTCGGGAAAAGTTGTGCTTGGCTGTTGAGAGTTTTCCATTGGGGGGGGGGAGGGGGGTTTGTTGGGGTGGTGGTATTATGTGGTTTGGACAACAAACGGAAGAAGATTGATATGCCCTGGTCCTTGAATAGCACTAACTTGATTAATCCTCTATTTGTGACCTTGAGGTTGTGCTGAACATCAATTGAATAGGGATATTGACGTTTCAGTTCAGTTCAATTTGAACCCTTAATGAATCAAACGGTTTTAAGGGTTTGGGATTCCAAATTGAACTGCTTAAACTTCAATTTAGTTTAATTTTAAAATACATTATTTTAGTTGATAATATTATTAGCAATGGGAGTATTTTTAGTCAAATATTGATGTTTAAATTGAGGTGATATTTTTAAATATAGTATTTTTTTTTAATATTTTGTAAATATTGTATCTAAAAAAATTATTTCAAAAATAAGTTGTAAAGGAGTATACTACATTTGTGCCTTTAGTTCAAAAAAAAAATACATTAGAGGTGCAAATGCTACCAAGGAAATTTTCTTTTTTTTTTTTTTCATTGAAGATGTGGATGTTACTTGTACCTTCAGTACAAAAAAAAAATTATACCGAAAGTGCGAGTGGTATCCACCACTTTAGCGTAAAAAAAAAAAAAAAATTAAAGCGTAGGTAGCGTTCGTGCTTTTGGTACAAATTTATGAAGATAGGTAGTAGCTATGCTTTTGAAACCTATTTTTGAAAAAATTATTTCGAATATAATATTTATAGAATATTTTTTTAAAAGTACTATATTTGTGAGTATTACCCGTTTAAGTTGAGCTATACAATATAATAATATAAGTCATACAATATTAAATCTTAAGTGATAATGAAGGTAAATTAGTTTACTTTAGAGAGGAAAAAAAGTGAACTATAGAAACTAAGAGTAGAATGAGTTAAAAAAAGAAAAAAAATGGTTAATAGGGTTGATAGAAATGTAAATAGGGTTTAAAACTAAAAAATGTTAATGTTTATTTTTTTAATAAAAAGCAAATTATTTTGAATTCAAGTGGCTCAAATTGAAATAATCGCCAAAATTGAACTACAAACCAATTTGGACTATCAATAAATTGAATCATGAATTGAACTAAAATATAAAAAATCTGTATTTTGCAATTTGGTTCGGTTTATAGTTCGGTTTGGTTTTACAGCCTTACAATTTAAGATATTATTTTCTCAACCAAATAGTATATTTTTTATTTGATAACCTGAAATGAAGGGATATGGAAAATCTCGAAAGGAAGGGAATGCTTAATTCCAGAAACTAGACAAGCAAAAGAAGGAATGTGCCAAAGAAAGAACCATGGTTTCCAACCTCTCCTTCTGAAGCATGTTTAATTGATTGGCAGAAATTCTTTAATATTTTGAAAAATGGAAGGGAAACTGGAATTTATTTATTGTACTCCAGTAATCCTTCAAAAATCTCAATTACCTGATAATGAAAATCATCAAATATGAATTCTATTTTAAAATCGACCAATATGATATATGACAACTGTACGAATATTATCACAATAATTTTTACATAATAGCAAGTAATTGTGGAAGATAAACATAGTTGCTGACCATTCCAAGTGATGCTTAGAGACTACGAATGAAAAAAGAGAAATGATGTCTCCTCCCTAAAAATGTAAAAAATAAATAAAAAATAAAAATAGAAAATAGAGATGTCCTCTTTTTTCTTTTTTCTTTTTTTTTACCAACTGCCATTCATTAGCTATCTGTTTCACCTCGACATCTTGCATTTACTGTGCTTCTTCACATGATGTCAATTATGTTTTTTTTTTTTCATTTGTTTAACTAAAGTAAAATATGTAAGACAAGAAACCTGTATATTAAATGCATAAGTACATAGGCTGGATAATTAGTAGTACAATCAAGCATGAAAAAGGTTATATGGTAGTCTTCTTTTGATGGTAATCAACTAATGCTTTGAGTTATTTAATTGCATCATGTCAAATTACTTGCCAACTATTAAATTCAATTCAATATTTACTCAAGATTAGCTTGAGATCAACTGAATCAAGCTTCAACTACTCGAGTAGTCAATTGAATCAAACATCAACCTCATAATGCTTAACCCGATTAGCTCACAAGCTTGAACCAAATATATATATATATTAATTGAGTTCAAACCAAATATACATATTAATATTATTATAACTAAATAAAATATTTTTAAATAAATGAAATTTAATCAAGAATTAAGTTCAAATCATAAATATTCAAATTGGGATCAAGATCAAGCATAAAATTTTAGCTTTGAAATTCTGTATCAGGTCGAACTGGAGCTTTGAAATTCTACATCAAACTCAAGCTCAAGCACAGTATTATGTCATCTCAACTCAGCTCAATGTGAGGATGTATACCACTTTTCCCAGCCAAAACGCCATGTCTGGTGTCAAAGCTCAAATCAGATTGTAATAGAAATACAGCGACTGGCCAAAAAACAGCGAAATCCGTAGCCAGCTTACAAGGTCAAAACACTTCAACATAGGTATTTAGGACAAACGATTTAATTGAGATAGAAAATACTAGCTAAATTGCGTATTAGCAGCCTCTAATTTTGAATGAATGCATCAGACAAAGCTACATTACAACAGTGGACAGCGACTAAAGTAACAGGCTATACATTAGTTTCAATGTTTATGGAGTGCATGCCGTTCCAACTAACAAAACAAGATAAAGAGGTTGGCCCAAAATGACAAGGAACTACTAAAAACTTTCTAGCTGGACATCATAATTTGATCACTTGACTGCAGTGCTTGCTTCGCATAAAACCTTACATCAACATCTGGGTCCTCACAGAGCTCAACCAAACAAGGACGAATTGTTTTCTCCACCACCTGCATTTTGAAAACCATCCGCTTTAAGAACACTTAAACCAAAATTGACAATTCCAACATGCTATTCTATATTGACAAAACTAACGGTGTCATCTGCATCACTTCAAAAGGAGATGTCATGAGAGCTGATCAAATAAAATCACTTACAGATTGATCAACTATAGGAATGAGAGACTGCAACACCTTGGCGACATTAAACCTGATATTAGGCACCCTGCAAGATACAGCTACTTTGAGTAACATTCTCAAAAGGGGAAGTAAGGATTGAAATCAAACAGGAACAGATGAACCAGGAGTCTTTTACCTATCTTTTGATGAGTTTGTAACCACGGGAAGAAGTTTTGAACATGTAACCTCTGAGCCCATAACAGGGGCTAACAGAGAAATCGCATGGAGAATGGTCATTCTGTATAGATAATGTGGGTTGTCTATCATGCCCAAAACCTGTCCCAAGAAAAAAGGTCAGAAGGATTAAAGAACCAGGAAATGTAACAGAGCGAAAGTGGGACCCCAGCACCTGAGGTTAAGCTAGTAATAACATTCTGATTGCTTAACAATTGCAAATACAATGCAACTCTCCTTCTATACATATTAAGACAACACCAACAACAGTTCCAATACACTAGAAGACCTAAAATAGGTAAACAAATTCCATCTAAGACATTAAGACTACAGTGAGATTAAATGTCAATTATGGTTTGAAATCCTAAAGCAAGAAACCAATCCTGTTTGCTTTCACAAACCACAAGAGAGAGGTTTTGTTTATGAGACTTCTCATCAACTGATAATAAATGAACAGATGAATCAAGGTGATTTCAAGGACCAGCAACTCTTTTAAGTGAGTTCGACAGGCTCAATTCCTCGAGTCTATGGTTATTAAAAGCCATTAATTAACTAGGAATACAACAAATACCTGTGGAACAATGTGCTCCATTGCCCAATCAGGACCAAATTCTTCTGCAAGACGTTTCACATTATTGGCAGCAGCATCTCTGATTGAAAAAACCTGAAAATAAAACCAACAAAGTCGGTTGGTCCAGTGTCAGAATAAGAATGCCATACATCTAATACATTTACCATTACAGAATTAAAGATGATGAGCAAAAAATCTAATTTCTTAAATTAAGGAGTTACAAGGAGAGGTAGTTGGAACAATAATTCCAGGGGAAATATGGCAAAGAAAATATAGTATAAATCCATCATCAAAATACAAGTGGTGAAGTATGTTGAGATCCAAAAATGTATAGTCCAAAACACGACAATGACTAACTGGACTGCAAGTTTCGCATAACAAATGAAATTTCACCTACCTTGTCTTTTAACCATTGCATGCAAAGAGCACCAAGTTTGTCATCAAAAAATCTCACACCCAACTGACTCGCCAGCAATGGTATGTACTCTATAATTGCAAGTCTAACCCTCCAGTGTCTATCCTCTGCAAGTTCAACAATTGCCGGTAGCAAGGACTGAGAGAGAAGGTCAATACCAATTACCTGCATCCAGAAAACATCCTTAACCAACCGAGTGAAGACATCACAAAAACCCAAAAAGTAAAATATCTGAAAGCAATTAAAGGCACAATATTATGAGATCTAGTCTAGTGTGTTCTACTCCTACAGCTCATCAAAGCTGCATATTAATATTGATATATTTTTTTCAGATAAGTATTCATATCGATACATGTCACTACATATTTCTATCAAGAGGGAAAGAATGGGTAAGCAAACTGAAAATATTAACCCATATGTCGCTGAACAACAATACATACATACTATATATATATATATATTCACTTATTATATTTCTAAATACTAAAAATATAAAATGCTAAGAGAAAAACACAAAATAAGAGGAAAAAGGACACATAATATTAGCTTCAAAAACCTGGTTCACTTGATCGAGCTTGCTGATGATATTCAATCGAACATCGGGAAACTCATCTTTCAAAAGAGAAAGGAAAATTGGAAGTAGTTGCTCTATTGTGGCATCCTGCACCAGCAGAAAGTTCAATGGTCAGGAGCATAAAATAAGCCTCTCAAGCATATAGATAGCAACCTCTTAACAGAGGAGACCATAAACATGGACAATGTCAATAAAATGCCAACCAATAGCAAATAGGTAACTGTTTCTCCTTTCTCATTAATAATTATAGCACAAATACAGCTTTTCTTTTTGTGATCAATTTCTTCTAACAGCTTACAAGGATAGAGGAGAAGAAAAATAATGTGCACTCATAACTCAAGCTACAGAGAACACCACAAAAAACAGCTAAGACATAAATAGACTTTCATGAAGTGTACTACAAACACTAGTCTGATGAAATAATTTTGCTGGAACTTTGTTCAATTCTAAGAAATCCAGAAAACCTTCTTTTCAGTTCTACTTCGTCACACATTGAAGATGTTAGGAATATCTTCTTGGAGAAATCCTTTTAAAAAGGAAACAAAAATTATCTTGTTATATATATATATATATATTGGATTTGCAGTTGCCCATTGTTTAAGGAAAGTAGGAAATCGGAAGATTATACAAATATGCTACTATTATCAACCTGACAGTTTATCCAAAAAAAAATGCTACTATTATCAGTAATCATAAAAGTTATTCATGATTTAATCTAAAGTAATTCAGGAGTAGCCAATAGTTGTAAGAACTTGGAGGGTTCTTTCTTAAGCGCCCTTAGAAACCCTTAATTCCACGTCCAACAGGCTATTCAGCTCCCTTGACTAGATCCAAACCCTAACTTTTATTATTATTGATAATAATAGCATTTTTTGGATAAACTGTCAGATTGATAATAGTTGTAAGAGCTCGGAGGGTTCTTTCTTAAGCACCCTTAGAAACCCTTAATTCCACATCCACCAGGATATTCAGTTCCCTTGACTAGACCCCAAACCTGGGCCTGTAGCAACTTGGTATTAGAGCTAACTGTCATGGGGATTATTGGATTTGAAAGACCACCTAGCCCCATTCACCAAACAATACAACAATTCAGCCAAAGGCAAGGAGGGATAAAGATCCACAAAGAAAGAGAGAGAGAGAGAGAAAAAGTGGCCGGAAAGAGCTTTGTGCCCTAGTTTTTTGCTTGGAGGGTGGTTGTTCAAGTCAAAAGAACAGAAGTGGCCATGATCTGCATCTGACCAGTAACAACTCTGGCCATGGCAGTGACTCAACAATGAGGTGACTGAAGCAGTGCAACCTAACTTGACACTGAGCTACCACAATTCCCCCAAGGAGTAACACCAGACCATAAGATCTCTTCTAATCAAATTGCCTCGATCCAATATAACATGAGACCTAGCATACAAGCCATCCATGACCCAAGTGGCATCGCCTCACAAAGCCCTAGCTCATGACAACTGAGGGAAGCAGCTTGTCTAGGTCCCTGTTCACAGCTCTCTCTCAATCTTCTGCACAACCATAGTTGCCACCTTCCTCACACATGACCAGCACATTCTATTGAATTAAACAAGCAGTTGTTTCATATAGATCTAAAACATAGAATTCTAGGTTTTAGAACTAACACATGTGCTCTTGAACAACTACTTAACCATTGACTTGGCAACCAGTTGGAAGAATCAGTGCCCAGCTTACCTTACCCAAAGCAAAACCTAAACGAGCAATTTCACCATTTAGATTGGAATTTTGTCTAGAGTGACGAGCCAACCCCTTGGACACAATATACAAATAAGACATTCCCACTTTCTTTTTGGGTAATGACATTCCCAATTTCAAAGAACCAGATCCAAGAGGATGTGGTATAATTTATGAAGAGACTACTCGAGCTTGTGGACAAGCTTGATGTTTAAGAGGGGAATAACGTTAGAAATATTTAAGGACATCTTTCATAATAGGAATAAAAATTATGTTGTTATTTAATTATAAATTTGCATTTATAGTTATCTATTATTCAGGGAAAGCAGGGATTCAAAAGCTTATATAAATGTGCTACTATAAACAATAATAATATAAACAAGAAGTTCATAATTTACTCTAAAGTAGTTTAGGAGTAACTGGTAGAGTAAGAGATAGGAGCATTCTGTCCTAACAAGGCAAGCCTCAAAACCCCTAATTCCACAAACCCTACATTTACCATATGCAATTCACTTCTCTTGACCAGACCCCAGACCTCAACCCAGTCTCACCGGCACATGCATTTCAACAGCTGAAAAATTATGAAATGTTGACTCAGATTCCTAAAACAGTACAATACCGAGTGTAAAGAACCTTATTACCTTGCCAAGAACTGGAGCCATTCCCATAATCACTGATGCTAGAGCAGAACGGACATGCTGTGATGAATCTGTTGACAATTCCTGCAACCCATAAATGACATCTTGACAGTTTTGAAAAGGAATATTACCAAAGCAAACTTATTACCTCAAGCCACAAAATAAGTAATGCAAAAATACCTTTACACAAGGAAGAATGTTCTGAATTGCTAGATCTGGGCTCAAAATCTTGCAGAATTTGGTTACTTTTCCTGCAGCAGCTATGCGTACTTCAGCCTCATTATCACGGAGCAAACGAATATACGCAGGAACCAAGTCCGACCTATAATAGCCACATATTTGAGTAGGCTCTTGATCAAGCATCCAAATTATAACATCAAACAAACTAACACACATGTAAAGAGAAGGTGACAAGATTGTAATTACCTAGTAGGCTCAGGACCAACAGCCTCACATAACTCGTACAGTTGGTTTGCAACCATATACCGAACACGCCATGATTTATCCTGTCAAGGGGGTCATGTTAGATAGGATCTACACCATAAATTCCAGCAATCACATCTAAGGTCACTAGGTGAAGCGTAAAATAGAGCATAATGGAAGGTCAACAAAATCTCCAAGCCAACTTTGTCTATGCTATTTACAAGTCTCATATTAAAAAAAAAAAAAAAAAAGGTCTGAACAGAGAGATAATGTGATCAAATCCCCAAAAAAGCAATACCTGTGAGAAGTTAACTATGACAGGAAGTATATGTGCCACACACTCCTGAGGCTCCAACAATTTTCCAAGAGCTGCACAACCCTCAACAGCCAACAAACGCACGGAATCTTGATCTGAAATAGTAAAGTTTCAGCTTAAACACCTTGATGCGAAGTCTTGCTTCATCAACAATAAAGATAAGTTCTATAGTCACAGCATAGCTTCCACAATTATATACATGGCTCATCAAGGAATATTTTTTTTACTTTGGGTTGGGGGGGTGGAGGGTAGTAAATGGCTCATCAAGGATTATCAACTGAAGAATCAACTTTTTTTTGAGTGAACATGATAGTTTTTTTATTTTTGTTTTCTCATTTTAAAAAAAGATAAGGGGTTTTGCACCTATACACAAGATCACTTGCTATGCCATCCTACCAAGTAGTTAAAGTATCCAAAGATCTACCAAAAAGCTCTATGGCCTTAAACATATGGCCAAACAAAACTAGAAACTAAGCTAAACAACTCTAGAGAAGCAACTCTAAAAAGAGAGGCTTGGTGCACCATGTAATTCTTCTAGCAATAATAAAAGAATCACAAGGATGTTTCCCAGCTCTTCTGTGATTTCTTTCCTTCCATTAGTGGTATAGCACTGCTGAAGCCACTCTTCTCCAAGAAATTTGTAAAACTAATACTGAGCTCTCAAAGTAGGGTTTGTGATAATTTGTAATCTCTCTGGAGTGCAGTGACCGGTCAAGCACAATCTAGACTCATGTCCAAAGTTCTTTGGCAAAAGTACATTTAAAAAACAAGTGGTTATGGTTCTCTTCTTCAACATTGCACAGGTAACATGCCTTAGTGTTTATAATTCCCAATCCTTTAATTTATTCATTGTGTAAAGTCTTTGTCTTGCAACCAGCCAAGTAAAGAAACCATGTATTGGCACTTGCGACTTAAACTATGTCAAATTGTACCCGAGGAACCCTCAGCCCACTTCTCTTCAAAATCTTGTAGCCCATGCATATCTCTAGCTCTTTGGATGGGTGTTGCCTCCAAACAAATCTGTCCTCTCTGTGCACATCTGGAATGTTGATATTCACTGGGTCAGATTTGATCAAGTCCCATGTCTCTCCATCAGCCACATCCAACCATTCTCATTTATTAGTGAGCATGAGCAAATTTTCTTTAGCCTTCCACCAACCGTCATACTAAAGTTGTGTCTTCAAGCCATTTCCAACTTCCCATTTGAGTAAAGATTTCACCATATTTATAACTTGCAAGATTTTTCTTCACGTCCAAGAAGCATCATTTGGAGGCTTGATACACCAAAATTTTCTGCTTTACAACTCGGTTCTTGCCCGACTTGGCCAAAGAGCATCTAAATCACCATTACATAAATGCTAAATGTGTTTTATTTGAGCCACCTTATAACAAGCAAAAATATCAATGACTCCCAGCCCCCCTCCTCCTTGGGTTTGCAAACCCCCTCCCTACTGACTTTTGCTTTTGCTTTGTTTTCATCATCTCCATTCCATAAAAATCTCTTAAATTTTGTTTAAGTTCTTTGAGAACCCGTATGGCTGAGCAAATAGGGAAGCCCAATACACTTGAAGGGAGAATAGGACACTCTTAATCAACTGTAGACAGCCTGAATAAGAGAGGAACTTACTTGACCACTGTTGAACCCTACCAGCGACCCTGCTGAATCAACTTACTGTCTATACTTATATATTTATCCCACATTATTATTTATCATATAATTTTTATTTACAATAGTTGCAAAGGGGGAGGGGAGGGGAGGGCAGTGGAGTGAGAACTTGCTATACTATGTATTGAGAGGAATATCAAAGTGAACTTTATATATACCCCCCAGTGCTATTGAGGATCATAGTTTTGAACTTTTGAAGTTCTTGCATCCACCACTTACACACTCACATTTATATAACCAAATATATTAGTAAAAAACACTAGCAATGCGTGTACAAAATAAACAAATACACAAAATTTGTCAAGCAAAACAATGAAATTATCATATATGACTTGATTATGAATTGTATTGGTAATAAAAAAATTCCTAACAGGCCATGACATACCACTTCTTTATAGAGAATACATATATCATTGCATGCCTACTCATTTTTCTCCATTTTTCTTAATTTTCAAGCACAATTAATGGTCTTAAAAAGTAGAGAATGGGGTGTGCAAGTAAAATAGGTGGAGAGTTAGGTTGTTAGTTTTACTGATTGAATTATTAAAAAAAATGAACTATTTTAATATGTAAGACAGTTACACCAAAGGATCACTGCACTGAAGTATTATAGATAAAGTCTCAACAGACATGATTGACCACATTCTATTCTCTCAAATTGTTATGGCCAGCGTGTCATCTGTTTGTGCACCATGTTAGAAAGCATTATCCCTTTTAAACATGTATATATGAGCCGCAATAAGAGGAACAAGCAGTAGAGCCCTAGTCTTAAAGCTAAAGGGCCAATTGTCAGTGTTGGCTTGTGTATGTCAGCTATGTATTATCTATGTGTCCAGTCCATCATGTACATATGTAAATGGTTGTGTGGTGTGTGCAAGTGTATGGCTGTTAAAGTGTGCAGCCGATTGTGTAGTGGTCAGTTAAGGGAAGTTCTGTTATGTAAGAGTAGTGAAGGAAGGGAGTTAGCATGGAGGGGGGGAAAAGGAAGTGGGGTTGATGTGTAATTGCCACTTGAGGATGTAAATTGCTGAAAACGTTCAACAAAAATGAAGCCTATTTTTCTCCAAAAAATTCAGAACTTAAGTATTCAAAAGATCGTGGGGTTCTCTCTTAACAAGCCAAAAATTACTACTACAAATCAATCCTGTAACATAAATTCAATAAATTATCCAAGTTCCCTGTAGAGCATTTACTTACCCATCAAAAAAACATTTATGGAACATATATATTTAGCATCACTTACTCATGAGTGAGAGAATTCTCGCAATAACAGGTTGAAAATCAGGACACACCAATTTGTGAAGTTGATGGGACAACTAAAATGACTAGATGGTGGAAAAGCAGCATAATGGACTGCTAAACTATTTGCTGACTCCTAAAATGGCCATCAAGAGAAGAAACATATCAAAGACCCAAATATTCACATGCAATTTCAACCCTCAAATGTTGAAGTCCCAATGTCTAACCTAGGAGAAGGCAGAGGATAGTAGAATTCAAAGAAACATCAGCAATTCCTAACAAAAGAATGTCTGCTAAAATTTTGACTTCAAAGGAAAATTTAGAAGTTCTATGAATTCCAACATCCTATGAATCATGTTAAACAAAGTATTACTATTGGTAATGAGCAATCGCAGTGGCAATTGAGGATCGCTAATAAGGAGATGACTTGAATAAATGACCTACAAAACAAATATATATTACTGTTGCCACTGCATGATTTTTCTCCACAAGATAGTAAGGAATTATTGCACATTTATCTGTTAAAACAGCATAATAGCAAAAAATAGCATAATTGTGAAATATGATAGATGTAAAGACTGAAATATACATACCATCCTGTGTTAGCTCATCAAACATAGATATTATTTCAGTTTTCAGATGGGGTGCTTCAACAGTTGCAGCAAACTTTCCCAGGTTTGTTGCAGCTGACCTCCTGACCATGGGCATGTCATCTTGACATAGCTGACCATACGTTGATCGCAGATCAGTTTTTAATGCTTCAGGAGCACTTGGGTAAGCAATATGAAACAAGCCACAAGATGAAACACGGGCTGTAAACCACTCGCCAAGAGCAAGCCTCTGAATATTTGGTAAACACAAGGAAAAGGGGGCTAGCATTAGCTTAGTTCAATCAACTAATATTGTATAGATCACATAAGATTCATCCAACATTCAGAAAGAATCATGATCATTACATGAAATACCAATTCCATTGGCATTACAGAACGAATTATATGCCCCACAAGTATTTTCATGTGTAAAACATTTGACATATCTTATATACCGGGGGTGAAGACTGATTTCAGTCAAAACCATTACCAAACAAAGCTACTTAATTGCATTTATGTTCAGATTTCAGCTAGCAGCAAGAAGAAGCAGTCAGAGATAACCACTAACCTTCACCATTGGAATAAAATACTCAACCACATCCTGCTCCCTCATCTGAGCACCGATTCTACAAAGGGACTCCACTGCTTTGTCCCTCACACAAGTCTCCTCAACTGCAGAGAGTGTTTCAAGAGGTGGTAGCAAAACATGAGCATGCTCTACCCCACCCACATACGGGATAAAAACCCCTAATTCTTCCGCCAATGCAAGAAGCAATTCATCATCATCATCATTATTCTCACTCAAGAATGGAATCAACTCCTTCCGGGTCCTTTCCTCACCCAATGCCCGAGCAATTGTAGAGAGGCGACGGATTGAATTTAACCGAAGCTGAATATCCTCATTCTTCAGCTCATCAATAAGAACAGCAATTGGGTAAAGAGGTTCATCAATCATGGCCATTTTAAACCCCCGAAAACAAGATCCCCTCTAACCAGCCAGTGAAATCAACACCTAACTTTCAAGTCCAAACAAACAATAAATACAAGTTCTTCACTTTCACTCTATTCCAAACGAACTGGAGATTTTTTTTTTTTTTTTTGGTTAATCAAACGAACTAGAAATTTAACACACAATAACCATCATAACCTAAATCTTCTACGTAATAGAATAAAAAATCTGCAGCATACAAATTCTTCAGTAAATTCTAATTCTTATATGAGTGAATTGCCACGAATAGAACCAAAACCAAAAGGGAAGTCCAAGATTTACAACCTTACACACCGTAACCGTTATAACATGAATCTACCACAAAATTTACATACAAATGCTTCAAAACGACAAAGTTACAGCACGCAATCTGCTGAAATTCTAAATCTTGATATAAGTTAATCGCCAAATGGAAACCGGAACCAAAACCGAAGCTTCCCACTATCTATCAACAAAGAGATATCTCTATCACATGGAAAACATGCTGAATTCAATTTCGACCCATTTTTCCCGGGGTCAACGGGAAAACCGGAACAAAAGAGCATGAAAGAACGATATTAAGACCCTTTAGCGACAAACTATGGATTATTTACGTTATCAAATAACAAATAACACAAAGCGATTGAAACATCGAAAATAATAGGAAATGGACAGATCTAAGACAAAACCCTAACATTACCACAAAGCAATTGATCTTTACAATGAGAGGCATGTAAAGGAATATATAAAAGAAAAAAATAAATGTACCTTCTAGGATCTGAGTTGTACTGAGAGTGAAAAAATGGGAAGAATATTACGAACCCTAATTAGAGAAAGAAAGAGCGAGATCTGTTGAAACTTATTGAGATCTATGGCGATCAAGGTGTTTCAATTTTCCAGGAGAAAGGAATGGAATGAATTATGAAAAACTTTCTTTCCTTTTTTTTTCCCCTTCTAACGAGAGAATTATGAAAGTTGAGAAAATTCAAAAAGGATTGAGAAATTTTCATGGGCCGAGACCCGCCCCATCATTAGACTTTTAGCCCGACCCCTCTCATACGTTTACAATTACATATACTATGCCTTAAGATGCTTTGATTAAAAACATGTGCAAATAGCTATGGGACATCTATGCTTAGCTTTCTATTTTAATGCCTTAATCTAAAACTAATTTTGAAGAGTGAAGTTTATTAACAGTCGCTGATGGTTTTCTTTTAGTAAGCACTTCTACCAAAATATTTCCTTATTATATAATTACCTGAGTTATGATACAATTTTGAAAGTATATTACCAAATTAATCTTAGATTAAGTGGAAAATTGTTTTTAATTCATCTTATGACAACTCAATTCAGTTCAATAAAACATTTCTCAATTTATATTAAATGGTGTTTTGGTAAAGTAAAAAAAAATTATAAATAAAATAACAAAAGCACTAAAAACACAAAAAAAATAGGGACTTTTACTTTATTATTATAGATAAATATGCATATCAATAGATATACCACATTTTAAAAGTTTAGTAAAATCTTCCTTTAAAAGTAAGTTAACTGATAAGATAGTGATCTTTGATGGATTTTGCAAAGAGAATGATACCAGAATCATATTTTTTATCAAAGACTAATATAAAATATGTTCCTCATTCCGTACTAAAGGTGCTTTTCCTTGATCTTATTTAGTTTAGAGGTGCATGTCTTAAATGCATTTTCAATGTATATCCAATACAAGTATTAGATATCAACTATCAACTAAACTAAAGAAAAGCAATACAAACATTAGACTTAATTCATAACTTCAAATGCAAACTTAAACCTAAACTCCAAGTGCCAACTTAAATCCCAAACTCTAAGCACAAATTCAAACACCAACTCTAGATACAAAATCATAACTCAAAATCAATAATATAATGAGATATTTAAAAAAAAAAAACTTTGCATTTTTTAACATATTAATTTGGATAAAAACATGCATCAATACAAATTTATTGTTTACTTTAAAAAAAAAATGAAAGTTTACATACAACAAATTACATCTATGCCTCCTGACCCTATTCCTCCTACTATTCTTATAATAAAGCAATGGCAATGGAGAAATAACCGAAGCTCCCTCTTTGACTCCTATACAGTAGCCACCAGCAAAAGGATAATTTACACCATATAACTCAACATGTAAAATCTATGATATGTCATAATGTGGAAGTGGCATAAATTCTTAAGGAAGCACTAAACTCCATTTGGCAAAAAGGCAAGCTATGCAACACCTTCTCCCATATCTATGACTAATAAGTCTAAATGTCTCTTTTAACAAACAAGTAGAGTCAAAAGAAGGGTGATGTTAAAGTTAAGAGTGGGAGTCACAAATGAACTCAAGATGAATCATGTTCTTCCTATAATATCGTCAGGAACCAACATGGGCTCAATGTTGAGAATTCGAATGGCTAATAAGGAGCATATGTTGCTAATATGCTTGGATATATAAGACCAACTACAAAGCCTAGTGGAGATGAGGATTTATTCGGCATAACCTCTTGATAACGACCCTTGCATTCTCTCCACCCCCATCCTCATCCTTTTAACTATTATATGATTTCATGCTACTAACTCAAGGTATGCTAGCTCCAATGAGCCAACTTAGTGTATGATTATCCCCATTATGATCCTTAACATAACACATGACTATCGCAATATGTCAATCACTATAAAAATAAAGCCAAAGGGTGTTAACCTACATGGAAAAACAATGCCAAATGAGAATATGAGCTTTTTCTTATATTTATATAAATATTTTAATCACCAAGTATTCAAGCATAACTCTAATCATCCTACTTATAGATGACTGATGCATCTATGCTATAGAATATAATATAGATTGACTCCATGGCTAAGCTCAAGTTACACTAACAAACATGCACATTCCATGAGGCTATATCCGGTGTATGAAGTGTCACCTAATCCATGTTGGTCCTTCTTTGCAAGTCAACGTTGTGGAGTTATCTTTATATTAATATTTAGTGGAACTCGCTAGTATTCACCAAACTAACACACTATTACATTATTTACGATATTGCCGTCACCATCCAATTGATCCTCCACAACCATTATATTATGATACTATCACCATTTTATTATGGTTTTTGTGTAATGATAATGACCAAATTATTCTCAATGTTGCGATAATGGAGGATCACAATGACCATGAGTTGGTAATGATCAATAGTTTGGAAAAGGTAAAAATAGATGTGGTGGTTCATTAAGCTAGTGGAGAATGCTATGGTAGAGGTTGCTATGATAGTTGTGGTTATGGTGGTAGTGGGGCATAGATGGTGATGTAGGCGGTGATATGAGGAAAAAATGTTATTAATTAAACATAGATTGACAAAGATGTTATAACTGTCAAAATTAAAGAGTCTAGTGCATCAATAATGCATGAAAAACATTAGACAACACAAAAATCCATGTGTTGTAGCCACTATACAAAACATGGTATAAAAGGCATGCTAAATGTCGCTTCTCTTTTGTTGCACTATGCTAAGAACCAAATGCGATCTTAAATAACATTTAACAATCCAAAAGAAGGCTCGAAGAGGCCTTTTGCAGACCAATAAGATGAAAAATGAAAGATCCAAGTATCGTGCCTTACATATGTTAATGTCATCCTTTTTGACTTCCTAGTAAAATATGCTGATAAGCTTTATCAATCTTATAAAGCCTAAATGATGAAATCATCTTGTTCTAGAAATTCACTCATCTATTCCTCATTAATCTAATAGTTTCATCTATCAACTAAACTCAAATGCATAACTCAGCATCATACTATATCTTGAAAAAACCAAAGCCTAAAATGACAAATTCCAAGCCAATCCATGTATAACTATTTGGTATTTTCAGAGGTAAGAAACAAAAATTGACATTGGTGATGAGGGAGGAGGAGGAAACTCTTCTTCCTGCAAAATCAAACTCTTGAGTGGAATTTACGTGGCACGCTTCCTTCAACAACCTCAGAGTAGTTGAACTCGAACGAATTGGAGAGATATACACAGTAATCAGTTGTCCATCTACGGCCCAAGACTGCATCCAAAGATGTTAGACTTATGTAATCAAATATGACAGTGATGGACAAGGGAGAACCTGGAGCTATTGCCTCTCCCATATTTCAAAATCTTTCCAAATAGACCTTAAAAATTTTTAATTCACCCTAAAAAATGGATATATAGTAACATTTATTTGATTTTAGCTTTGTTTCTTCAGCGTTTTCAGTTGAAGTTACACAACTTTAAGTAAAACTCTATATCAACCACTGCAAATGTGCACTCTTATGAGGAACATATAGATCAAATAAGCATACATTTCCTGTGATTTTGCACGTTTTATTAACATGCATTTTTAAGTTTTGTTTTAGTTTCATCACCAGCACTAACGCAATGTTTCTCAAATGGTACCATGCCATAGGCTCAAGACAAATTGACAGTCACATCACATCGGTTAATAGAGCATTAAAATGAAGAAAAAAATTCTACAGCATAACTTATTCATTTATTAATATTTTCGTTATGCTGCATTACAAGTCAAAACTCACACTTCCTTGGATTAAAACAAGAGAGTATCACAGTCATCGTTGTTCTTGTGTAGTTAAGATGCAATCTGAAGATAATGATCCGCTGGATGTTCATAGAAGAGATTATGTGATGAAATAGTGAAGGTTCACATATGCCATCAAATTGTAGCCCCCTAGGGACAAGCTTGTGACATCACCAGAATAAATAAAGTAACAAGGAAAGGCATAATGAACAACAGCTCATTATATACGATCTTAATTCAGCTAATGCTGACACTATTTATCAGTGGCACAAACCTTCAAGATATACATTGTACAAAATCACTTACAAGGTATCCTAGAATTCCTTTTCTTTGGAATGTTGGCAAACCTTTCAAATTGTTCTTTTTGTTTCTCTACCAAGGATTATATGACAATCTGCATCAAGGATTCAGCAGATCGCATCTATTCTACTCCAAGCTAGGTGCCACTTCGGTTGGGTTCGACTCAAAAATATCTGAGTTAGCATCTGGCCCTTCCAGGAGCTCTTGAGATTGCACCGACTCTTTGTAGGCAGGAGTTTCCTTAAAGTCGGTAGCTCCTTCATTGTATGTTGCCACAGCAATTCCACATGCAATCAGCTGTAAGAAGAGAGGTGAATTTCAGATCTGAAAATTGATCCGGAATTTAATTTAAAAAATTACCAAAATGGTCACATCCACCACTTTAAGTGAAAGTATTATAAAGGACCTGCTAGTACATGATAATTATTGTCAAGCAGAGTCTACTAATGTATATTGCAAAAGTTGCTTGAAGGATATAGAGGAACTGAAAGAGGAATGCCTTATAGATGAGATAAAGCTTGAATCAGGATGCTGTACCTCGACCCCTAATTGATATCAAATCATGAAACTTCACCCCAAGTTCACTAATCATATAATTACAATTAAACTGAATTTCTGGCCCTGTCCAGTTGCTATTATCAGATACTTCACTGCATTCTTCTACCACTAATGTTGCCATCAGCCAACTCTTCTGTCACATTCATGGCTACAATACCCATCTTAGTCAGCTTGCATTCCTAGCGCATGCCTTGTTGCAGTTTACATGGGAAAGTATACTTGGCTAGTTTTCCCACCAGAAGACACCGTGGTCATTTATGTCTCCCCATTCTATCCACTCTCTGTTTACTGTTACTGCCTAAACAGATTATGGTACTCATCTACAGGTCTTTCCATTTCACGATTATTATAACAGGCTCAGGAACTACTTTATCTCACAAGGCTTCATTCCAATTTTTTTAGACAGAAAATGAAACCCACCTAGTAAGGATCATCTGTCCTAAAAACCAATCTGACAACGAATTCCCCACTAGTATCCTCAACTACACATCTGCTGTAATAACTGCTACCTTACTTTACCCTGCAGTACAATATATTCTGTTAACTGCTACCTTATATCACATATGATCTTACATGCAGGAAACCCATTGCTTTTCTCTGATTGACATAACAAAAATGACAACAATATTTGAAGTGACTTCCAAAAATAAGCAGCTAAAATTTGGAAGACAGTAAATTCTATTTCTACTCCCTACAAATGTATTTCAACACTGCCTGCATATAATGACAAGGTCATTCTTTCTAGACTTCTGTTTCTGGACAAGCTAGCATGCAGATTGGACTGAGACTCATTCCTTTTACCATGACACTGATACCAAATAACTTGATCCTCATAGCCCAGCTCAGTCCTACGTTGAGCAGTGCAGCTGAAATGGCCCCCTCTTTGAGCGAGTAATCTCTTTATTATTTTACTATGCTCCACACTGCATTTTTGTCACTTATACTCTTGACCTCATGCCGCTGTCAATCTCAAATTGCATTCCCTATAAACAACTTTTAGACAAGCATTTCATATTGAACCAAACACTAAAAGATGAGATCAACTCTTCTTTAATATCCCAAGTGTGTCTATTGCTCAAAAACTCAATACAGAAAGGGGAAAAAACATTAAACAACTCAAAGAATTACTCTAAGGGAGATAATCTACTCATACATGATCACATATAGATAAATATATCAGCGAAACAAACAAATATTAGATAAAAGCAAAATGCTTTTCCCCTACTCAGCACCAGCCACATATTTAGTAGAGCATAACCAACTAAATAAAATATAAGCGAGAATATATAAATTGATAACATAATTTAATGTTGACTGCTTTTCAAGTCCTCAAGTAAACTTATTTCAAAGTTACACCAGGAATTCAATTAACTTAAAGGAGAAACAAGGAAGCGACCAGGAGGCATGAAGTCAAGCTCTCACAAAAATCAATAGTGATTTGAACTCCATGAATCCTATACTATGAAATTGATCAAATGAGACCATAGACTCAATCATTTTTAATTCAAGAACATGAAATTCATTCTCTAAACAAAACCAGCACATGAAAGGAATATAATTTCCATTCATTCAATACCGTCTTCTTTGATTGCTCGAGTTTATACATAAAAAGCTAATTCTTTCCGCTGGCCATGCACAATAAAATCTAATATCATCTTTTCACCTCATTCATTACACTATATCATGGGCTGAATCATTCAGACTACACATAACAGAAAAATACTAAACTATAGGTATAAAGCCAGGTTAATATCCTTTTCAAGCTTAAGCATGTAAACAAAATTAATTTAGTGAAACATGTGAGCTCATGCTAAGCTCGATAGCCTGAGGTAGCTCGAGCTCCATTGAGCTCTGATTTTTCTAGCTCAAGCTCAAAATCAAAGCTTTACTCTCTGACTAACTTCACTTCCTCAACAAGCTCTCAAGCTTGGACCTTGGAATCTTATCTGGGCTAACTTATTGCGAAAATATTTTTCCTTTTGTTTTTGAAAGAGACTCAATAAACCATTCGAGTAACTCCATATTAAACTCTGCTCAAATATGGCAAAATTTAGCTCAATTAAAGATCGAATCGAGTTGCAGTCTGGCTTGATTTATTTACACCTTATTCTAACTAAATCCTAACATAAATTCAAAATGGAGGGAAGAAATAAATACCGCAAAAACTATGCCAAAAGCCCACAAGTACTGCACGACGAACCCAAGAGCATCCCACTGAGGACCTTCCCAGAAATCCGGCTTATCACCAGGCAACTCCGGCAACTCTATATCCAACGACACATCGTTACTACTACTCTCTAACATACTGCTCTCCGGACCAACTCTTTCTATTACTTCACCAATTTCTTCTTCTTCCTCTTCTTGTTCTTTCGTTGCTGTCTTGCTTCTCCGATTCTTGCTGTCGAACCGGCCAGTTCGAGACGTGAACTTCTTCGCTTGCACCACCTGGAGGCATGGTCTTGTTGTTTTGGTGGAGAAAATGAATGGTAAGGTGGCGGGGATGTGGCGGATAGGGAAGTGAGGAGAGAGAAAGGAAGAAGAGCAGGAGGAGCTGGAGAGGATGGCTCTGCAGGTGGATGCGCCACCGTTAGTGGTGGGGGTACGGAGAGCCATCGATTGACTCGGGGGAAGAAAGGAAGAAGGAGAAGTGAGATCGAGATGGTGCGTGAAAGAATTTGAGCGGATAAGAAAGTGAATGAATTATTCATTTTTTTATTTGTGATTTTGCATTTCATTGGCCAATGAGATTTCCCATATTTGTATTTTATTAATGTGTAATTATATCTTGTCTTCAAATGCATTGTTTATCTTTCCAAATTCTAAAGGTCTTCCATTTTTGTAAATAACAACGATAATGTAACTATAACTGAATTATAATTTAATAGAAATATAATAGAATTGTAATAATTATTATACTTCTATTATGTTATTTAATTAATATTAATAAAAAGTATAGAATAAAAGTAAAATATTTGTTATACCTTAATAAGAATAAATATTTATTATATTATATAAAAGATGTAGTAGTAGTATTTGTAATGTGGGCAATTTGTGAAAAAAATAACATAAAAACTATTGAATAACAATTCATAAGAATAGTTATTATGGCGTTTAAAATATAAGTAAGAGAGACATGAAATAACTATTCCACAAAATGATCATGCAATATGTGATCACATGTTTGGTTCGCTAAAATAATGAATCTAAAATGAAATCGTAATTTCAACATTATTTGCTTTTTCTTGTTTAAAAGAATTTTTAGAAGTTAGAATTGCCAATTTTAAGATAATTGGATTTTGTTTTTAGAGGAACGAAATCAATTCCATTCCACTCTAGTTTATAAAAATAGATATTTAATATATAATATATACCTATTTCATTCACAAATTAACGACATTTCTTTATATATATATATATATATATAAATCATTATAATATACTAGAATTGATGATCTTGTAGATGTTTTCAAACATAGAATGGATTTTGTCATTTCATTTCCAATTATATTATATTTCATTATAATTCATTTTATTTCGGATTATTCATGTATATCAAATACAATATAAGCGTATGCTTACTTGGTGTAAAACATATAATAAGAACATTAGAATAATTAAACATAAAGATAATGTTAAATCATCAATTGAACTTTATGTACTTTTTGCCGAAGTCTTATAGTTTTTATTGTTATGAGCACCTTGGTGAAAAAAAGAAAGAAAGTGTTTTTTATAATTTTACACATAAAATTTGAATTTGTTAAACATTATGAAATACACTAGTGAAAAGTACAAATTCATGCTTCAACATTTATTTAGTTTTTTATTTGAGTCTTCAAACTTTTTTTTTCTTTTTTCTTTTTGCCTTTCGAGTTTTCAAAATTTTTAAAACCTTACAAAAATAGAATTTTATCAAATTTATTAAATTTTCTATTTATTTGTAATACATATCAATTTAAAATCGATCTACAATAATTAAATTAACAAAATGATAATATTAAATATATTTATTTACATGATATTATTAAAAATAATTTTAAATATATGTTATGATATAATATAATAAAAAATACAAAAATAATAATTAAAATTAAGAAAAATAGGTTGAAAAAAATTTATGTGTACCTTAGTCAACCAACTTAAGGCTAATAAAAAATTGATACATACTCAAAATGAACATAAAATTTAACATATTAATTAGAAATAGTATTTTTGTAATGTTTTCAAAATATTAAGGACTTAAATAGAAAAAAAAATAAAAAAAAGATTGAGGATTCAAATAGAATAGTAGGTAAATATTAAAAAATAAAAATGTATTTATCCCAATACACTAAGTAAACATGTCAAACAATAATAAAAAGAATAAAATAAAAGTATTTAAATAAAAACTAAAATAACTAATATTATGTATGTTATATCCTTTTTGGGTGAAATATGTATGTTGTAGAAAAAAAAGTAAATAATATAAAAGTTAAAAGAGGTAATATTAATTAGTATTCATTTTGTAAAATAGACAAGTATGAAAAAAGGATTCTCTTTTATTTTCTTGGTTTTATAAGTAGACCCTATCCCTCTTGTAATTGTACCAAGAGATACATGACCTACCAACACAGTTGTATCACGCCCATATTGAACTCCAACCTTACAAAGAGATACACGACCCCCAAACTCGATCATGTTATAACCATGTCAAAGTTAGATTTTATAGAATGATAGACGACTTCCCAACATAGTTGTGTCTCGCTTGTGTTAAACCTAGACCTCACAAAAAGGTACACAACCTCCCAAACATGGCCATATCCCACCCCTTGCCAAAATATAATATATACAAAAAGATACACAACCTTTGACACGGTTGTGTATTATCTCATGTTGAGCTACACGGCCTCTAACATGGCCATTTTGAGTGAAACAAAAGCTAATTATATATTTATTTAACTTCTAATTAAACTAATTTCTACATAACCTAGATAATTAATAAGACCTTAGATAATTTAGTAGGTTAAGAGAATTAAGGGATTATATTATTTTTAAACCGATACTAAGAAGAACTTATTGATGTTGTACAAATTTCAGCTTAGCTTAAATTCAAGACCAAGTTGCTTACGGCTATGATTCAAGGTACGTGTAACTTGTGTGTTTCTTGTATTTGCTTAAGTTAGAATATATTGTTGAAATGGATTAAGTACAAGACTGATTAAATGTTTAAGTGTATATTGTTTATGCTTGGCTCGACCTAAAGGCTCACAGTGGCAAATTCCTAAAGAACACCTTAATGATCCTTATGTAACGTTATCCCTAGTGGAGTTATGTTTGGAAATGATCTTGGTTAGTTTAAGATTTAAGTAGATAAGTGATCATGGGTCTGGGGCCCATAGTAGTAGTTTTCATTACCAATTCATGTTTCAATTTGATAATTGTGTTAAGGGAGTCATGAGTACCCTATTTTTTCTTGTAGGCTTAAATAATATTATGAAATGGTTGTTGCTGTTTAAATACTACATAATGCATGTGTAAACACACCATTTTTGCCCTAATCACTAATAATGATTAATTTACAATTTTTTTATTTTTTTTTCAATTTTTCTTCTAATTTAGCAAAAATAAGGAAAAATATTCAAAAAATAAAATAAATGGAGAAAATATATCAATTTTGAAAAATGATAGTAGAAATAATAAGAAAAGGAGTTAAATAATTTTTACAAATTTTTAGAATTTCAAAATAATATAAAAATAATAAAAATTGCAATACATATATGCAAATTGCATTTAATAAAAAAACTAGAAAATGGGCTAGCCCTACTGGTCTGAGTTATGGCCTGATGTGCGCAAGGGAAGGGTACGTCATAGGTTCGAATCCCACAAGAGGCAATTGCTGTTGTTTTCATTTTCTTGCCTCCCAGATGCCACATGGCAGCCATCCATTAAGTAAGAAGAATCACGTGCTAGCTATGTGTTCATCTTCTCTAACCAGCTGACGGAAGCAAAACAGAAACATGAAGAAAACAGAGAGAATCCGGCGTGCTGGAACCATTTTTTTTATACCCTTTCAAATTACTACAAATCTATAACAAAAAAAAAAACCTTGATGATTCATAAAAAACAAACTTAATACAATGGATTGACATCAAATTTTCGAGATTAAGCCAAATCTAAAATGGAAAAATGGGTCTCAACCGCTTGTTAAATCCGAACTTATCAAGATGATATGTAAAAGCCTATAAATAGAGCTCGACTTCATGAATACGGGGAAGCAAGAATCATCAGAAAACACACACCCATAAGCCCGAATGCAAGCTCTCTCTCTCTAAGAAGTCCTAAACCCACTACTCATCTTCTCTCTATGATAGTTTACACCACCCACCACGTCAAAGCTACCTGAAGTTATTAGGAGGACCCTTGTGACCTGAGGATTCAGGAAAACCTTATTTTCCCACTCTACGATGCCTTGAGCCGTTCAGATTGCTCCCTCGCTGCCGTAATCACCTCCTTCAAACCCAATTCGACCCGGATCCAACTAACTGACTCGACTCGCGAACCGCGCTTATATTAGGTAAGTCGATTTTTTTTTATTTATTATTTTGCTTATTTTGTTAGAAATTCATAATTCTAAAAATAAAATACTAACATTAGGGTTTTAATTAGTTTTTTTTTTAGGGTATATATGTTTAGTTTAATATAAAAATAAAAAAATAAATAATAATAATAAAATGAAATAGCAAAAAATATTAAAAAATATATTAAATATATATATAATAAAATAAAATAATAAAAAGAAGAAAAAATAAATAGATAATGAGCAATAAAGAAATGATAAAAATAATAAAATACCTAAAAATATAAAAAAATTAATAATTAATAATAAATAAAAATAATAAAAAAATATAAACATAATAATAAAAATTAAGATTAAATAGAAGTAGATTAACAATAGGGATATAAAAATGATGAATTATTTTTGTCGCTTAGAAAAATCCTTTTTCTTTTAAAATAAATCCAAAATTGGTTTTTCTTAAATTAATTTTTTTCAAAAAAAAATAATAAAGCTTAGGCTTAGATTTTTCCAAAATATTGAAAATGGTAAAAAACGTAAATTCGAGGTATTTTCATAATTAAAATTAACAAGCCCACTAAAGCTTTTCATAAAAAGCGAACTATGGCTTGTTTGATCCTAAATAGTAGCTACGTAGGTACCCTTATGGGACAACTTTAGAAAGAACAAAAAAAAATCATTTTCCAAATTAAAATAAGTTGTTTTAGTCAATAAATAAAATGGAATAAAAAAAGAAAATAATAATAAAATAACAACGTAAAATAAACAGCAATAAAAAAGGAAAAGATATTAGAATATAGTTTACATTTTAGAAGGATAAGGTAGTAACTTTAAAGTTTTAATAGGTTAGCTCTCGAACTCAGAAACTCTGGTTTTCTTTCCCTCTTTTACAAAAATGAAAAGAGGAGATTTCGCTAACTAGTTATCCAAATTATGATTAATCCGCTCAATTAGTTCTAATTCAGTAATTTTTTCCTAACTTCAGTTGGATGGCAACTCCAAATAAAATAAAATTCCTAGTTCAAGTTGAGGATTTATATTAGATGAGCATAGGGTCCAATATAAATCGGATTAGGAATATAAATGGAAAAATAAAAAAATTAGGCTCGATAGCATGTGATACCTGTTCATGTTTCTTCATCTGTATGTGCTTGTGTTATATATATTAGATATTAACTCACCCTTTGGGGAATATTTTTTAGATGTAAGTATTGAAAAAGATGATAACCTAGAACATAAAATGGGATTAGGTAAACCATTAAGAGAAGGAGAAGATGGTTATCATTATTACTATGAAGATTAGAAATGATGAAGAAGTTTGCTATTTAGATGTAATAGTTAGTAGTATATGAACGATAGTAACTTAGAGGTTTTATAGACTTTCGTTGTATTAGTTGTTAATTGTAGATTTATGCTAGATTGGTTTCAAGGTTTAAAGGATGAATTATACGGTTTTTATATTAAGTTAGAAGTACTAAATATATTTAAAGAATGATGTATAGGAATTGCAGGATTAAGAAGTACCAGAGTGGACTAGAGCCTTAATGTGTTCTTGTGTGATAAAGATACATGGCGAGCAGTAGCCTATCCTAGGGTTTTAAGGCGTTATATATAACAAGACTAATATGGTCTTTTACACAGTAGTAATTATTATTATTTTTAAATATCATGCATGAAGAATGCTCCACGTGCTAGTAATGATTTTTTTTAGAATGATAAAAAAAAAAGGATAGTTGTACTTTCTGCAAAGGTGGTATTACCCATTACTTAACAATTTATTTATGAGATCATCAAAGAACATGTTAACCAATGAAACCACTACACCTAAAAAGGGTATTATATCATGCATTTAAGAGGTAATACTCTTACCAATTGACATAACATAAACCATGAAACATTGTGCACTCAAGAGATAAATTTACTACCAAGTGGCAGCAACATGATACTATATTTATTAGGTTCTCAACAATACGTATAATGTGTGCTAAGGAATTAAGCTTATATCCTTGTAGCAACAACAAATAAAGGCATCAAAACGAAAGTAAGCATGTTAAAAGCAATCTCACTTAACTTGAGCTGCATTTTCATTAATTTGCTCCTTCTTTACATTTCACTTTTACAAATGAAACTTTTTAATATATTGAAAAATGATAGGAGTAGTGATAGCATCAGATTTTGGATTACAAAGTTTGCAATAGCCACTATTTACATTTCTTCAACAACATAGAGACCTTCCCGTTAAGCCATAAATTTTGGCACTAGAGTACCTTGGTGCACATGCTTGATTGCTTTAAGTACAACATCATCTTGTTGGAATGATCTCTTTTTCACCAAACGATTATAAGCTATGCCCAACTTGTACTAATAGTGAATCAAATTGTGTTTAGCACTGTCTTGCTTTTCTTTTAGGGCCTCCAATTCTAGCATTTACAAGGTATCTGGCTCAAGCTCAACATTAATAGCTAATTGTGCGGAGGGAATCAAAACTTCTATTAGAACTACTACCTTGGTCCTATATAATAAAGAGAAAGGTGTCACTTAAGTCAGCTTTCACCTTAATGTCTTATAAGCCTAAAGTGCCAACAGTAGCTTATCATGCCATTCCTTGTGATTATTGTAGACCATACGATTGAGCAACTTAAGTAAACTCTTGTTCGTCGCCTCTACTTAACCATTCCCTTTCAGGTAGTAGGGTATAGACTTGACATGATCGATGCTACAGGATGCCAATAATTGCTGAACATGAGAGTTGATGAAAGGAGTTCTATTATCAGACGAAATGCACTTTAGGATTCCAAATCTACATATGATATTTTCCTTCATGAAACTTGCAACTATTGGTCTTATAGCTTTCTTTAGAGGGGTGCCTCTACCCGTTTAGTAAAATATTCAGTCCTCACTAGGATCCAAATGTATCCTCTTTATGGTGGATGAATGGGACCAATAAGATCAAACGCTTAAGTGTAGAAGGGCCATGAGGTTATTACACTATAGAGCATAACTACTAAGGCATGAATGGTATTGCCATTCATAATTTGATTTATTTGGCTTATGGGAATGTGAAATGGATGTAATGGAATAAGGAATAAAGATGCATGTTTGGTACTAGGAAAAAGATGCAAGCCTTCACCTATTGATATGAATTCAAAATTCATAAAATGAGCGCAAATTCTCTTCTCATTTGCTGATAAATAACTCAGTTTTGATATTATGCAATGAAATCTATCTATGAATTGGAAGTGTATGCATGAATGACATGTTATCCAAGTTTGTTAAAAAGAAAAATTCCTTATGGTAGAGATATTTGTTTGATTCGAAAGAATATTGCAAAGTTATAAGAATAATATCTCGTGAAGAAGGTAAATACAATACAAATTGAGAAATAAAAGGAAGGATACATGTTTGATTCCTCAATGGATAATGGGGGTGTGAATTGAATTGAATGTAACTTGATCCATTGTATTGTCAAGACTTTGGTTTGGATATTCTGTTTTGCTTAGTTAGTGACTTCATTTGCTCACAAGTCACATAGGGAGTTTTAACTGGAAAGGGTTGCTAATGAAGTTGGGGATTAGGCCTAAATGAAATGAAGAAAGTCTCCACCAACGTTGCAAAAGGAAAAGGAAAGTCAATTCTCCTAACATGTGTATGAACCTATATTTATATATATATATATATATATATGGTGAGATTGTTGTTATTGTTCATTAGAAGTAAAGAAAAATAATATATATATATATATAATAATAAAAGAGGAAGTGACACATGGGTAACACTATTTTGGCATTTCATTTGGTTGAACACTTTGGGATTTTAGATAGCAAGGATTATCATCAATCTTCTTTAGTTGATCACATGTAGAGAGCTTAGCAGATAATTCATGAGGGTTGAATAAGCATTAAGCTTTGTACCATCCTATAATATTAGACACTTATGACATGGAATGATAAAGTGGCATAATCATCATCCAATATCACAATTAGGAAAGCTTTTTCAATTCATATTTTATGTGAGGCATAGAAAGGTCACATTCTCAATTCTTAAATAGTGCATCTTGATGGTATTTTTAATACTTAAGCTAAAGTAGTACCTTGCTCGAAAATTCATTATGGGGAAACTAGTTCATAGTTAGATTATTCATTGTATACGGTTCAAAATTGTGTCCATTCCTTGGCAATACAATGTCAATAGTCTAAGTGAAGTGCATGATTAAATAGTGCTACAGGCTCGCGCATTATCAAGATCTATTAATTACTTGCAACATCGATGCTAGAGTTTATGTTACAAATTGCTAAATAAATAAAAGTTTCAATTATCAAAAGACATTCGGCAACAATGTAGCCATTATACAAGTGCGCATGCGCTAGATGATTTCTTAGCTACTTGCAAGGTTTGCTTGGTGCCTAAACCCCTTCGATATTATGTAAAGGATTTTAGTTAATGGGCAAAATATAGGGGTCTGAATTTGATTTATAAGCTTTTAACCTAGTATTTTAATGGACTTGACTCTTTTGGACAAAGGTGATAGTGCTTAGAGAGTTAAGCCCATAATTTGAGATTATTAGGGAAAATTTAGAATGGTGGGTTTAGAGTAAAGTTTGTTGGATCGGTCAGTCCAACTTAACCTTTCTCAATAAGACTCGTGCATTAAAGGCCTTTAATGGGCTTGGATTCATAAAAGGTATGAGGGCTCATTTACTCGTGATTGTCAATTGCCATCACTATCTGACAAACAAAATTCATAGTTAGAACTTATAAATACCTAAGGCATCCTCATTCAAAATGGTGAACTTTTAAGGAGAAACATTGTTACTTTGTCGGACTTTTCTCTCAAAAGATCAAAACCACCATCTATTAAAAAATACCCTCCTATCACCAAAGCACTTGAGCCTTATTTAAGATTGCCTACTTTTCCTCCCCATCCCATTCATCCCTGATCAGCCTCAAACGTATCACTTCTCTCATTTAGCCACATATAGCTTACCCTCACGTAGCACACACATGACCTTCACACCCGAACTTATACCCCTACATTTATTTGGCAACTCCACTAGGGAAGAGAAGCTAGTGATATGGTACCTCCAAAGAGAAGGGTATTTGACTCTACTAATGGTAATATTAAAAAACTTGACCCCAATGTTGAACTTATTGAACAAAATGCACCTGCCTTTGGTGATGTAGACTAAAGAAACACTGTGCAACAGGGTGTACCTGATAATATTCAAGTCATGCAAGCATTTCAAGAAAACAATAGAAAGATAGAGTTTTTTATCACAATGATGACTCAATTCATGCTTGCTATAACCACTATCACTACTGAACATCAGGGCATGGCTTTGCTAAACCTTGTTAATGCTACATCGCAACATGTCCTTCAAGCACCTTAGCAGATCAAGCCTCTTATTGTTAATGAACAAGTTACAACCCAAGAGTGGGCACCTGCACAACATCCAATAATCGAGGTAAGAGAGATAGGAATCTAAATTAGGGCAATTTGTCTTCACGCAGTACTCCACACGTTACAGTTGCTAAACCTGTAAATCACCTTAACCCTATCTTTGTTACACCGTTAGAGGTAGGAACTTTTTCTCTAATGGGTTCATTTGCTACTAAGGAAGATTTAGATACATATTTGAAAGAGATACAAATGAAATCTACTTTAGGAGTGCCAAAATTCAAACTCTCTTATCATTAGCATATCGCCACAAAGCTCTACCTAAAAGACTATGTAAGTAATAAGTTCATGCTCTTTAATGGCAAGAAAGGAAGTTCTAAGGAGTATTTGTTAAAGTTTATTGAGATGTTAGAGGTCTATGGGTTGGATGATGATATAAAACTTAAGGATTCTCAAAATCCCTAGTAGAAAAAGTGTGTATATGTTAATCTTCCTCTAAGGTTAGTAGATTCATGGGGTAACATGTGCAAGACGTTTTTAGAAAAAAATTTCTCAAATGAAGAGATGGTAAACCTCACTAACAGGGGAATGATTTGTTAAAAGCCAAGAGAAGACCTTATAGACTATGTTGAACAATTTAGAGTGCACTCCCTTGATATTCAAGATATATGTGATGAAAGAGAGTTGGTGAAAATATGTATCTAATGAATGTTTATTGAGTATGTTGTTCATTTGGAGAATCTATCATTAGCCTCATTCGCAACATTGGTTGAAAATGCACAACGAGCCAATAACTTTGTTATACGACAAAAGGGCGAGCATGCAAGAATGACTTGTTTACTATTTGATTCATACTATTTGACTTCCATTAATAAGTCCATTAAAGCCTTACTTGCACAAGAGATGAATGGCCAATGAGTTGTTTACTATTTGATTCATACTCTCCAAGGAAGCAAGGTCAATTACCCAACTTGCGAAAAGTAATGTCTTGCACTAGTATTTACCACATAAAAATTTCGGCATTATTTCTTGGCACATAAGATTAATTTGGTTACTTGATCAATTCCTATCAAATACTTGTTGTCCTAATCGACTCTATCTAGTAAAATCGCAAAGTGGTTACTTCTTCTCAGGGAGTTCAATATTACAATTCAATCTCCTAAGGTGATCAAATCATAAGCATTAGTTAATCTATTGGAACATTTTCCTAATGCACAAGAGGGCTCAATCATTGAGGTCATACCAATAAAATTCCACGAGGACTCCCTAATGGTTGAAGTAGAAGGAGAATGGTTACTCTAGTTTGATGGCTTTGCTGGATGCAAAGGATGGCAGCAGGTGTTCTGCTAACTTCGCTAGAAGGCCAAGAAACACCACTGGCGCTCATGTTTGATTTACATTGCACCAATAATGAGGCTGACTATGAAGTTCTCCTACTTTAGTTGATATATGCATAGGAGCTTATCAATTATGTATGCAAAGAGATTCTAACTTGATTATTAAACAGACTAATGGCGAGATTGCACTTAAAGAACCTGCATTAGTGCCTTATAGGGCTGTAGTGCAAACTCTTGTGACAAAATTTCAATCAGTGTGCTACAAACATATAACTCAATTTTTCAACAGATATGTAGATACACTAGCTACATTAGCATCAAAAGTCCCTATTCAGGATGCAAGTAATAGTTTAAGTATTAAGATACCAAGGAAGTCTATAACATGTGTGGCATTAGATCTCATCAGCAAAGATGAGGAACCACATGACGATTGGTGTACTTTAGTAAAGGAACAATTAGTGCACCCTGATGTGGCTTCTGTTTTGACATTAAAAGATTTTATGTGGTTAAATGGAACACTATATTATGAAGGCTCGAAAGGTGTTTTGTTCTAATGTTTTGGCATAAAAAAAAGGCCTGTCTCAATCTAGATAAATATGACAAGATTTGGTGTAGAAAGGAGGGACCACCTCTATATCATTGGATTCAACGTGCTAGATACTACTAGCCATCAATGTCCAAAGATGCATTTGAAATACAAACTAGTTGTCCTAAATGTTCTAAGTTACCAGATGAAAAGGAATGTAATTTTGTGGCCATGGCGAGAGATTGGAGGCACATGTACATCAAATACTTGAAGTATTATGTCTTGCCCACCGATAATATTGATGCTAGATTGGTAAAAGGAGGCCAAAAAGTATATCACTCATGAAGATGAATTGTGTAAGGTTTCATTTATAGGTAAACCCCTTAGGTGTATTACATCCCTCGAGACCAAAAAAAAAAGAGGAAGGAAGTTATATTATCATATACTTAATATGGGATACTATTGGCCGACTATGTAGGCTAATGCCTTTAATTTCATTAAGAAATATGTCTTTTTCAGTAACATGACAATGCCATTCATGCCTTAGTTATTACACTCCATAGTGTAACAACCCCATAGTCCTTCCACAATTGGGCATTTGATCTTATTGGTCCCATTCATCTGCCATCAAGAGGATGTGTATAGACCCTAGTAGGGACCGAATGTTTTACTAAATGGATAGAGGCAACCACCCCTAAGGAAGACTACAAAACTAGTAATTACAAGTTTCATGAAGGAGAATATCATATGCAAATTTGGAATCCCAAAGCGCATTCTATATGATAATGGGACTCCTTTCATCAACTCTCATGTTCGGCAATTACTAGCATCCTATAACATTGATCATGTCAAGTCTACAGCCTACTACCAAAAAGAAAATGGTCAAGCAAAGGCAACAAACAAAAGTTTGCTCCAGATGTTCAGTCGTATGTTTCACAATAATCATAAGGATTAGCATGATAGTTGCTGCTAATACTTTGGGTTTATAAGATGTCAAGGCAAAAGTCGACTCAAGCAGCAACTTTCTCTTTAGTGTCTAAGATTGAGGTAATAGTTCTGATAGAAATTTTGATTCCCTCCGCACAGTTAGCTATCAATGTTAAGCTTAAGTTAGATGCCTTGCAAATGCTAGACGAGGCCCTAGAAGAAAAGCGAGACACTACTAAACACAATTTGATTCACTATCAACACAAGTTATGCACCTACATGAGTGTAATCTCTACTAAGCGCACTACGAATAACATACCATTTACTAATATGAGACTATGCAAGTTTATTGATGAGAGCCATGATGAGAGTCAAGCTAGAAGATGGAATATGGATCCTCTTGAAGTGCCACCTGGGCCGATCACAAGAACTCGAGCGAAATGATTCAAGGAAGCACTTAACGGGCTGATAAAGGATATCCAAGAAGCCAGAAAAGAGTGGAGCAACCATGAGAATGACCTTGCATTTGTACAAGTCATCTAAGGAGATCAAAGTTGCCGGCCTTGACAATGCTGGCTTAAACACTATCGACCTTGAACCGGCGTTACAATTAGAGCGCGATAGAGGGACTACGCCGGCCTACTACGCCGCCGGCCTATATACCCGGCGTACATCCTACGTCGGCTACTACACCACTTACTACGCCGTCGACTTTCATTGCTTGTTTGTTATTTTTCCGCGACTTTATTATGTTATGTCGTTTTGGGCTTTTGTTTTTACGAGTTGTAAACCCTAATATAAGCTGTTAGGGTTGGAAAACAGAATATAGAACATACATACAACATTGATAAACACAATTTGAGAGAATTCCTCTCTTGATTCTTCAAAGAACTTTTCTTGAACTTATCGGATTTCTTCCGTGGCGTTCACCTCGACTTATCAATCGGTCTTTCATCCCGATTGTGGCGTCAACAGAATATACCAAGGTTCTTGCCTCACCTATAGGCAACGGGTCATGGTTCCACTTGATTGTTTTGGCATCTTAGGTTGCAATTCCAAATGTATTAGTATAGGGTTTCGTCACACGTAGGCGTGGTTTGTATCAGTTTGGTATCAGAGCCTAGGTTTGTTAAACATCAATTTGGTTTGAGAAAGGTAACATCAAAACCCTAACTCCAATCGTTCATAGCAATTGTTCATATCAAGTTTCGTATTACCATCGCTTCATACTAAAGTCCATAGTATTAATTGTTCTTGAGTAGTGTAGTTCATCCTATTAATCTTGTTACAAAAAAAAAATTCACGAAAAAAAAAACATGAACAAAAGAACGAAAACAAAGACAACAAAAAGAAAGAAAAAGGAAAATTCCAGCCCGGAGAGTTTGTTCTTGAATTCTACGGAAGAATTTGGTGTAGTTTTGATTAGTTCCAAGAGAATTGAGAAGAGGGATTAGTGAGTTGATAACATCGCTGTTGTGAGAATACACGAGTGATTGAGGGCTATCCTTCTTTGAGTGAAACACGTGAGAGAGTGAATTGTGAGGCTTAATCCTATATATTTGTGTTAGTACTAACCTTTATGGCAGGAACTATGTCGAGGCAACATTCTCCTGAAGGTGAGAGGGGGAGGTTTGATGCTAGGTTAGTGATTGAGGTGTTGAGGAGTAAGATGAAGAGGATGTTTCAAGAGGGAATGGAACAAATTCATGAGACGGTGGAGCAAAAACTAGAGCAATCTAAAAACGTCTTTCAAGGGCGTAAGAGGGAGAGTTGTTCTAAGAGAGGACAAAGGGATGGAGATGAAATTTCTGATGATGAATTTGATGAACCTTCTATCGGGAGTTATAGAGGTTATGGTGGTAGGAATAGAGGAACTAAGGATTGGGAAGCTAGATGAGATAGGAATAGAGAGGATAATCAATTGAGTAGTATAAAGATGAAGATTCCTCCTTTCCAAGGGAAGAATGATCTCGAGGCATACTTAGAGTGAGAGAAGAAGGTAGAGATGGTGTTTAATTGTCACAATTATAGTGGGAGAAAGAAAGTGAAGCTTGCTGCCATTGAGTTTTCAGATTACGCCATAGTGTGGTGGGATCAACTGATGTTGAATAGAAGAAGGAATGGCAAACCACCCATTGAGTCTTGGGAAGAGATGAAGAGGGTGATGAAGAAGCGGTTTGTTCCTGCTTACTACTATCGTGAATTGCACAAAAAATTGCAAACTCTTAAGCAAGGAAGCCGAAGTGTGGATGAATATTTCAAGGAGATGGAGGTTGCTATGATTAGAGCAAATGTTGAGGAGGATAGAGAGGCTACTATGGCTAGATTTCTTGTTGGGTTGAATAGAGAGATACAAAATGTAGTAGAATTGCAGCATTATGTGGAATTGGAAGATATGGTTCACATAGCTATAAAGGTTGAGAACCAACACAGGAGGAAAGGTAGTAGTACTGCACGGTTTCAACAGGGTGCTGGTTCATCTACTTGGAAGACTAACCAATGGAAGAAGGAAGAAAAGTCTTTACCCACCAAACCAAAAGGAGAGCAGAAGCAAGTGGGTTCTACTCCTGGTAATCAAGGTAAACTTGATTCTTCTACTCCTAGAAATTGTGACATTAAATGTTTTAAATGCTAAGGCAGAGGTCATATTGCTAATCAATGTCCGAATAGACGTGTTATGATTTTGCGTGATGATGGTGAGTATGAGACTGAGGGGGATAGTGAAGATGATGATATGCCTCCATTGGAGGATGCTAGTGATGACGAGGAGCCTGCAGCAGGGAAGTTAATGGCAGTAGTTAAGCGAGCTTTGAATGTGCAGGTGAAGGAAGAAGAGGAGGTGCAACGAGAAAATATCTTTCATACTAGATGTTATCTAGGTGACCATATTTGCAGTTTGATCATTGATGGGGGGAGTTGCACTAATATAGTGAGTACTTTCATTGTTGAGAGGTTGGGGCTCAAGACCACTAAACATCCTAACCCATATAAATTGCAGTGGCTGAATGATAGTGGCGAGATTAAGGTGAGTAAGCAAGCCTTAATTGCTTTTCGCATTGGTAGGTATGAGGATGAGGTGTTATGCGATGTAGTGCCGATGCAGGCGTGTCATGTGTTGTTGGGGAGGCCATGGCAGTTTGACAGGAAGGTTATTCGTGATGGTTTTTCTAACAAGTATACACTTGTTCACCATGGCAAAAGATATAATCTTAAACTCTTAACACCTAAACAGGTGTATGAGGATCAGTTGCAATTACAACAATCTTTTGCAAAATACAAGGTGAGTGAAAAACAGAGGGAGAGTGAGAGAGTAAAAGACATAGAAAAAGAAAAAGAACACAAAAGTCAATATCAAAAGGAAAAAAGAGAGGAAGGCTGGAAAGAGTGTGAGAGGCCAAGTTGAGGGGGGATCAACTTTGGTGGTGAGTGAAAAGGAGAGTGCAGCCTTGCAAAAGGAGAGTTGTGAGGCAAGAGCGAGTGTCGTGAGGAGAGTGTTAGTGATGAAGCAACCTATGTTATTGCTGGTTTTTAAGGAAACTTGTTTAAATACTAACAAACTTTTTAACTCTTTGCCTAGTATGGTTGTGTCTATTGTGCAGAACTTTGAAGATGTCTTCCCTGAAGATATTCCAAAGGGGTTACCACCTATTTGTGGTATTGAGCACCAGATTGACCTTATACCAGGAGCATCTATTTCAAACAAGCCAGCTTATAGGAGCAATCCAGAGGAGACAAAGGAACTTCAAAGGCAGGTTAATGACTTGATGGAGAAGCGGTATGTGAGAGAAAGCATGAGCCCATGTGTAATGCCTGTGATTTTGGTGCCTAAGAATGATGGGTCATGGAGAATGTGTGTTGATTGCCGCGCCATCAACAACATCACGGTAAAGTATCGTCATCCCATTCCTCACTTAGATAACATGTTAGATGAGTTACATAGGTCTAGTGTCTTTTCCAAAATTGATTTGAAAAGCGGATATCACCAAATTAGAATGAAAGAAGGTGATGAATGGAAAAGCGCATTTAAGACAAAATATGGATTATATGAGTAGTTAGTAATGTCTTTCGGTTTAACTAACGCACCTAGTACTTTTATGAGACTTATGAACCATGTTTTGAGGACTTTTATTGGAAAATTTGTGGTTATCTATTTTGATGATATCCTCATTTACAGCAAGAGTTTGGAAGACCATATATCTCACTTGAGGGATGTTTTGGAAGTGTTTCGAAAGGAGCAATTATATGCTAACCTCAAAAAGTGCACTTTTTGCACAGACAAACTTGTGTTTCTTGGTTTTATTATTAGTGCACAGGGAATACAGGTTGATGAAGAGAAGATTCATGCGATCCAAGAATGGCCTAGTCCAACTAATGTAAGTAATGTTCGGAGTTTCCATGGACTAGTGAGCTTTTACAGGAGGTTTGTGAAGGATTTCAGCACCATTGCAGCACCACTTACTGAAGTAATCAAGAAGAACGTGGGGTTTAGATGGGGAGAGCAACAAGAGAAGGCCTTTTAGACGCTTAAAAATAAGCTGACTCATGCGCCATTACTTGCTTTACCTGATTTCTCTAAAACTTTTGAAATTGAGTGTGATGCTTCGAGAATAGGTATTGGAGCAGTTCTCATGCAGGAGAGGAGACCAATTGCATTCTTTAGTGAGAAGCCAAGTGGGGCAACCTTGAACCACCCTACTTATGACAAGGAGTTATATGCATTGGTTCGAGCACTGGAGACTTGGCAACACTATCTTTGGCCAAAAGAGTTCGTGATCCACACTGATCATGAATCCTTGAAGTACTTGAAGGGACAACATAAGCTAAACAAAAGGCATGCTCATTGGGTGGAGTTTATCGAAACATTTCCCTATGTCATCTACTACAAGCAAGGTAAAGAGAATGTTGTTGCCGATGCACTTTCTAGAAGGTATGCTCTTATCTCTACTCTTAGTTCTAGATTGCTTGGTTTTGAGCATATTAAAGAATTGTATGCTGTGATCGAGATTTTTGTGAAGAGTATGTGCGCTATGAGAAGAGTGGTCATGGTAAATTTTATAAGCATGAAGGATTCTTGTTTAGGGAGAATAAACTTTGCATTCCAAATTGTTCTTTAAGAGAATTATTAGTGAGGGAGTCTCATGGAGGAGGTTTAATGAGGCATTTTGGAGTAGCTAAAACCTTAGGGGTTTTGCAGGAACACTTCTATTGGCCTCACATGAAACGAGATGCTGAGAGGATTTGTGAGCGGTGCGTCACTTGCAAGCAAGCAAAGTCTAAAGTCCAACCTCATGGACTTTATACCCCACTTCCCATTCCTCATGAGCTATGGGTAGACATTTCCATGGATTTTGTATTAGGATTACCCAGGTCTAGGTATGGTCGAGACTCTATTTTTGTAGTCGTGGATAGGTTTTCTAAGATGGCACATTTCATTCCTTGCCACAAAACAAATGATGCTTGCCATATTGCTAATTTGTTCTTTAGGGAAGTTGTGAGATTGCATGGTATGCCTAGAACAATCGTGTCAAATCGGGATGCTAAGTTTTTGAGCTACTTTTGGAAGACCCTGTGTGAGGACCAAAACTTAAACAATAATGTTAAAATTGAAATAATATATATATATATATGTATATATATGTTATATGCTAAAAATAAAATAAAATAAAATAAATATATATAATAATAATAATATAAATTATATAGACATATATATATATGTAAAAAAAAATGTACATAATATATTATATTATATTATATTATATTATATTATATTATATTATAACTAAAAAGAAAATAAATAAAAGAGGAAGGAAAAAAAAAACAAAAAAAAACAAAAAAAAAAAACAAATGCAGAACAATACCCTCAATGTCAGAAAAAGTAAGTAATATTATATATATATATATAGAAATTAGAATAGAGAGAGAGAAAAATCAAATCATCAAAAAAAAAATAGGAAAAAAAGAAACCAAAACCCTCTCCATTTCATCCGAATTTTCTGGGCAATTTGAAGTTGGAATTTCCAACATGCAATCATCAGGATAGGAAGAAGAACAAGATTGAAGTAGGATACAACAAGAATTTGAAGAAATTGAAGAACAAAAAATCAAATTAAGTAGGGAGAATTTTGTTTGTTCGTTCGAAGGGGGTAGGGTAAATCTGCTGCTAGGCCAAGCTAGGGTTAAGGTTTTGGGTATGATAGGATTCCGGCCGACATAGTGGTTGCCGGAGTTGGTGGCCGGAGGCCGGTGAACGGAGCAGCCCCCGGTAACGCCCGAAACTTCCTATTTTTGTTAAAAATATCAAATGTTGATGAAAAATTATGATTTTTGGTATTCTGGCATAATTTTGTATTAATATTAATGTGGTAATTTTATTTTTCTGAAATTTGATTCGAAAATATGTGATCCTTAAGAAATGCTCTGTTCTGGTCGTAAATTAAATTGGAAACTAAATAGGTCAAATGATGTAGTTTGGATTTAATTTTTAGTATGAAAGATCCTTATATGATTTATTAGATCACCAAATCAATAATGGTTCAGATTGGAGTCGTTTTCTATTTTTAGTGAATTTTTCAAGCTAATTACCCTGTTCTGGCCGAATTAAATCCTTAGCAAAATTAGAGAATTTGATTTGATTAGTTGAATGCAATGTTCAGTTGAGGTTCATTGAAGCATAATATGATTTTGAGAAGCTTGGGTTAGTTACGAAACAAAAACGGGAGTGTTCGGTGCAAGATTATGATAATTTAGAACCATACGATTCAATATAGAATCATGTCGAAATTTAATTACATTAATATATAATAGAGCGTAATATACCCATATGTATATGAATTAGAAGTTGTTGGAAAATGGTGGATTATACGAGGTTAGGATGGAATTTAAGGGTTTTGAATACTGAATTAGCAATTTAGGGTTCAATAGAGCGAATGAGGTAACATTGATTGGTATACTGATGATTCAGGTATTTCTATTGAGTAGGGAGGACAAAGGGACTTGGCTGGTGCGACTGTTTGGATTGGCATATATTGTTTCAGGTGAGTACTCCCTTAACTTTTCTCTTGGGTACAAGTGGTTGATAATGTAGACTACTTGTTGTTGGCTGAAATTACCCTGTACGATCACTTACTGTGATCAATGCAGGAGGATTGTTGAATTATATTGGTTTATTGATGGCTGGTTATATGTCATGATATGATTGGATTATGAGAAAAAAGGGAACATTCTAGAAAATCCTAGAATGAGAGTTGGGTGCGGGATTTGATTATACTATTCCTGATTGTATGTGATGTAATGAACTTAAACTATCGAATGCTTAATGATTGTGATGTAATGCTGGGTTATTTTTAGCTTATTAAATGGGGTTTATATGACTGGTTGAGTTCATACTATTGTTGTCTTGGTAACGATGAAATATCTAAATGGATAATAAAATGGGAGTTAGGCTACAAGTACCTACTAACCTAAAACACTTAATGTAAGAAAAGTCCTGTTCCCTGCCTAGTAAGTTTGTGGTACGACCTTTGAGTCGACCCGGATGGGTTTGAGGCATGGTCGACGGACCGGCCCGGTTTAGTGACCTATGGGGATCTGGTCACCCCTTTTGTTTGAGGCAGGTGAAAGGCGAGCTGAATATTTCTAACTAAAAAGAGTATATAAGGATGTCTTAATTGGTTGAGAAAACATTAAGTTTTGAAAAGTACATGAGGGTAGTTTATCTACCAGTTGACAGGCTTTGCCTGGATCAATTGAAAAATATTTGTGACCTGTGAGTAAACAGGAGTGATTGAAATGGTCTCCAATGAAAAGGTTGTGAGTATAACTTGAGTTGAAAACTTGCTTGCTTGAGTAATCACTTCGAGGTATTTGATAATATTGTTGATTACTATTATGTGATTTTGTTATTTGTTTTTATTGGGTTGCTTGATTTTATACTCACTTTGCTTCTTAAGAAGCTGAGGGGTTAGTGTTTTTGCTAACCTCAGGTACAGGTACTGAAGAATAAGTTGTTGGAGACTCGGGTTTTTAGAGAGCGTCAATAGAGACAAAGAAGCCCTTAGTTTCATTTTGGAACCTCTGTTATTTGTAATAAGATCTATAGGTGTTAATCTTCAGATTGTAATGTAAATATTTGTGTGTATAAGGTTGGATTTGAAATCTTTTGAGCCACTTAAGGCTACAGGATCAATCTAGGCTATGCCTACTTACCGGGAATGCAGATCCCGATGATATATATATATATATATGATGTATGATGTGACAGGAGATTTTAAGTACATGTGTTTAGATATGATGTGGATATGAAATGATAGCGCTGTTAGCGCCATTTTACAGGACGTTTATAAAATTTCATACAGGTTGGAGTTACAGGTTCAATATTAGCAGAATTTGCCTTATCTCTAATTCAGAGACGGCATAGCAACCTATCTACAGGTACCAAGGATAGTTACAGGAATTTTGGAACAGGTTCAAGAATCAGACCTAGTAGGTGGGTCGCTACACCCTGTGGGCTAAGTTAAAAACTAAGTTATTGTTCTCTACTACTTGTCATCCACAGACTGATGGTCAAACTGAGGTAGTAAATCGAACCTTATCTACTTTGTTGAGGGCTGTCATTAAAAAGAACATTAAAAGTTGGGAGGATTGTTTGCCACATGTTGAATTTGCTTATAATCGCATAATGCATTCTGCTACTAAGTTTACTCCTTTTGAAATTGTGTATGATTTTAATCCACTAACTCCTTTGGATTTATCACCTCTTCCTATTTCTGAGTATGTTAATCTAGATGGTAAGAAGAAAGCAGAATTTGTTAAACAGATCCATGAGAAGGCAAGGCTCAACATTGAACGAAGGACAGAACAGTATGTGAAACAAGCCAACAAGGGTCGTCGACAAGCTGTCTTTGAACCTGGAGACTGGGTTTGGGTTCACATGCGCAAAGAGCGGTTTCCTGTGCAGCGTCGATCTAAATTACTTCCTAGAGGCGATGGACCATTCCAAATTCTTGAGCGCATCAATGATAATGCCTACAAGTTAGATTTGCCAGGTGAGTATCAAGTAAGTGCTACTTTTAACGTTACTGATCTGAGTCCTTTTAATGTAGGTGACAATTTGAGGACAAATCCTTTTCAAGAGGAGGGGAATGATGAGAGCCATGATGGGAGTCAAGCTAGAAGATGGAATGTGGATCCTCTTGAAGTGCCACCTGGACCGATCACAAGAACTCGAGTGAAACGATTCAAGGAAGCATTTAACGGGCTGATAAAGGATATCCAAGAAGCCGGAAAAGAGTAGAGCAATCATGAGAATGACCTTGCATTTGTACAAGTCATTCAAGGAGATCAAAGCATAGGAGATTAAAGCTACCGGCTTTGACAACGCTGGCTTAAACATTGCCAGCCTTGAACCGGCGTTGCAATTAGAGCGCAACAGAGGGACTACGCCGGCCTATATACCCGACGTACATCCTACGCCGGCTACTACGCCACCAGCTTTCATTGCCTGTTTGTTATTTTTCCACAACTTTATTATGTTATGTCGTTTTGGGCTTTTGTTTTTACGAGTTGTAAACCCTAATATAAGCTGCTAGGGTTGGAAAACAGAACATAGAACATACATACAACATTGATAAACACAATTTGAGAGAATTCCTCTCTTGATTCTCCAAAGAACTTTTCTTGAACTTATCGGATTTCTTCCGTGGCGTTCACCTCGACTTATCAATCGGTCTTTCATCCCGATTGTGGCGTCAACGGAATATACCAAGGTTCTTGCCTCACCTATAGGCAACGGGTCGTGGTTCCACTTGATTGTTTTGGCATCTTGGGTTGCAATTCCAAACGTATTGGTATAGGGTTTCGTCACACGTAGGCGTGGTTCGTATCATTTATGTAATGACATACTTAAGGATATGAAATGAGCCTCTAAATAAAAGTAAAACCACCATCCATCAAATAAGTCTGCATACAACATACTAAATTAAAGAAACACAAAATGACAATCAAAAGTAATGTCCATTCAAGGACCTACAACTGGTCTTACTAGGGAGTTAACATCTCAATCACCCAAACTTGTTTTTATCTTGAGATTAGTTTCTATGAGTTCAACCAAAATCCTCTTATGTCAATCCACTAAGTCTTGACAATTTAAAACTTTCTGTGCTTTAGTGGCGATAGTCTCTATGCTACCAATCTTGAATTTCAAAACCCACGCCCCCTCAACACTATCCATAATGAGCTTTAACTCCTTAGATAACAAACTCTAGTTTCTATTTAGTAGAGCCATAGTTTGGCCAAGCATTAATACCATAGTAGTATTCAATTTAGAGCCTTGGCAAATAGCTTCTCACCAAAACTCTCCCTTTATCTTGTATAGACGCTCAAATGGAGGTAGGAGATGGGAATAAACCATGAACCCATGAAATGAAGCCACTTGAGGTATACTCGAAGACCCTCCTTCAACTTGTCTTGGCATTTAAATAACTAGGGGAGGAATAGCACTAGGAAGGGTCACAAGTGAGGTGGCTTAACTACAAAGAGGAGGTGTATCACAAGACATAGTACCAACAATAGAAGCTTCATTAGTTGTAACATCTATTTAACCATCAAAGAGTCCTACATCTCTTAGAGCATTTGCATATTCTTGAATGTCATGCTTCTCAAAGTGCTCAACATCAAATCTAATCTACTCCTCCATGCTATTGAATTCTTCAAGTATTCCAATTTCATCATTACCATTCTCATCCATTTGAATGGCAAGGTTTACCTCATCATCATTACCTAGTAAGGATTTATTTTGTTCATCAATGACATGTACAGGAGTACTCTCCCTATTATCAACGGTACGCTCATGAGTATCCTTAAAATCAACCAGCTCATCATCCTATTCTTCATTTGCAACTTCAACAATAGCCAGTCAATCTTTAATTCGAAGTTTCTTGCCAACACCATATCAATTTAGATATGGCAGAATGCTAGCTGGAGTAGATTTTGAAGGACCATTATCATTTAAGGTATTTATGGTTATATTGCTAGGTTCCTTATTCCCTGATCTAAACTCAATCGAAGCATTAGTTATGTTTTCATGTCTCTTGTCCTACAAAAGATAATGGAAATGAGTTCATAAGAAAAGCTAATGATCGTAGGGATGATGATAAATATAATAGTAATAATAAAAAGAGGAAACATGGACAATGACAATACATCCTAAATATGAGAGCACTTTACTTGTCCAATAATAGGCAAAGGGGGAATAGAATGACCACTTTGTGTCTTGTTTTTCATAATAGCAGATGATTTTGCCTTTTCATTGAGAAGACAAAATTTGAATTCATACTTGTAAATGAGCTCCTTACGTAATTCTTCTTCGACTGCTTTAGATATGTGCTCTTTAAAGTCAAATAAAAAATTGGCCCAATAGGTTAACCATCCAACTGAAGCAAGTCCAAATGTGATGAAGAAGGGAAGTATAATTGTCTAACTTCCAAATGAACATCTCTAAAGTCTGCTAGGTTAAGTGATTGGCAACATGCATATGAAAGTCTTCATTAATGTTTATAGCATAAGGAACACCCTAATCAAAACCAAACTGTCAAACGACCCTGTAGGGTGAGTATAGCATAACTTTGCACTCTAAGAAATAGCCAAAAGAGTCTCTCCAATCATGAACGGAAGGAAAGCCTCCATGTGAACATAACAAGATAAACCCATCTCCATCAGCATTAGGTTTCTCTCAAGCCCCAAGTAGATTCACTGCATCCTTTGTTCCTTTAGAATAAAATTCCAAGAACCACAAATAGGAAAAGTGGACTAATGAACCCAAAGGTTTTTTGTCAATCCATGCAAAATCTCAAGGCTCGAAAAAATTAAGTCTATTTAGAGGTAAGCTAAAATGTCTTTTAGACCGTTTAACAAAGAATACTTACAAGAACTCTACATCAACATGCGATAATATGGTATAATGTCTCTTTGACTGTACTGATGCTTCATGGTATAAGTTGAGACGTTGATACAAGGAACCAAGATAGAATAATTCTAAGGAAAAACATATATTACGAGCCATATGAATAGCCAAATGAAAGAATTGACAACTAACAGCATTTGCTAGACCATCGAGGAATACACATAGAGATAAGCAACAAGCCAGGAAAGCTTCAAGCTCATACATAAAAGGGGGGGGGGGGGGGGGGGGGGGGGCGGAGAGAGATGTGGAGGAAAGCAATATAAGTTTAAATTGAAATCTGTGTGGAAAAGAAACTATCATGTGTATAATTGAATACTTACTTGTATCGATCAACTGTATGGTTTGGATCTTTTTTCTCAAAGCAGTACTTAAACCATGCAGAAAATGTGGATTCTTACGACTATCAATAGCTACTTCCATTGCCACTTCTAAGACTAATATAGCTTCCCGATCTTCTTTAGAGATACTGACTGTGGTGATATCCGTTAACCCAAAGTCACAAAAATGTAAGAGTGTACATACATTTTCTAATGTAGGGGTGATCATTATAGGGTAATAGATTTCTACGGCATCCAAAGCATCTATGTATCTTGATTCGCCCATAATATAATTTACCCAAGGACATTAACCAAGCATAGCTTGCTTAAGAATAAAAAATTGCGTGTTTAAAAAGGGAAGTTCCCCCCTTTCATTCCTAAAGCATAGTATGGAGCTTCCTTTTATATTTTCTCTATCTTCAACTCAAGGTTCTCACTTTATGAATTGCCAAATGCCACTAGCATGCTTATAGTCATGCATGTCTCTTTCCTTAGTAGAGGTTTAAAAGTAATCTTTCTTAATTGTTAGGTCAAGCTAATAACTTTGACATGAAGGCACTTTTGGCACACGACCACCTAAAAACACTAATATCTCTTTAACCTTGTCAATATTGTTATTGTGTGACTTGTTCTTCTCAATATCTTTATCCATTGCAAGTGCCAGCAATAGCTAAGTCTAATTACTACCACTTAAGGGGGAGTGAGAGGTGGTTGAGGAAGATGAAAGATAACTAGATAATCTCATTACTTGCAAAAATAAATAGAGATGAATTAGTTTCATAAAAAAAATATTAAAGTTAATGGTATTCTGTGGAAAATTCTACTCATTGGAAAATATGTACAAAATTCTAGTTGTTTTAAATACAAGAGCAAAGTAGTGATAAATTATTCCATGAGGAAAGAGCAGCAAGTTTGAACACGTTATGAAGCTTAAAATGCACTTTTGAGATAGAGAATTCAATTGAGACAACAAGATAAGGAAGTTAAGTTCATACATACATCTATATATATATATATATATATAATAATAATGATAAATGAATAAAATAAAATAAAGGGGCTTCATTACTCGCCTTCTTAGTACTTTATTACTCGTAATTCACCGCACCTCATAGAATCCGAAACCGAAACCCTTTACATTAAACTAATCATCCCTTCGTCTTACCTGTTCTTCTTCCCGAATAAGACCCTTTTCCAATTCCACAGCATTGGGACATGCTATCGTCCTTGACGGATGCAGTGTTGGTGCCAGGATACATGTAATTAGATGACCTTGATGGGGTTAGAAGGTCATTAGGGGAGTTGTTGGAATTTGCAAGAAAGAGAGTGCTGAGGGACGAGTGGGAAGTGATTGAAATTAGATTAATGGATACTGCTGGATTGAGGTTGTTGGATGTGAAAGTTCAAAATTGGATTTTGGATTCGTGTCATTGGGTTTCGAGGAGTTTTGGGTTTAAATTTATGGATGAGTGGGTTGGTGCTATTACAGGGTTTGATGAAGGTGTTTATACTTGGGTAGTTGCAAACTTTGCACTTGGTACCTTCGAAGGTGATCCTCGGAGAACAACAAGGATCATCGAGCTTGGTGGTGCTTTTGCTCAGGTTATATTTTTCTCAAGAAGCAAAGCATTATTTTTATTTTTTATTTTTTCCTGGGTGGTGCTGCAAGAATGTTGTGAGGATTGCTCAACCCATGGATATTTTCCTCCTCTGACAAATCATGATCTAAGTTCGATGAAGCATGAACATGATCCCAAAGAAAGCAATGAAGCAACTTTGCGCGGACTATTTTTTGCCAACACGTATCATTTGCATGCATGGATTCTAATCTAGAGTTTCCTGTATTGAAATTTACACAGTTTTGAATCCTCTCAACACCGCTTTATAACAGGAATTAATTCTTTTCTCTTCCACTTGGAGGAGCCGTGTCCACGAGTTTGTATTTCAAAGGACACTGTTCATGAATTTCATAGACCAAAGCAGAAGAGAGTTGGATAGATGGGTGAAGAATAACTTGAGTTATACGGCTACAATTGCAATTAGTGATAGCAGGTACATTGATATTAACACATTTGCAGAAACCTTGTTCTTGGAGTTTGATTACAATTCGATCTATGGTCTTCCTGTTAAACATTTTCAACAGTAAGTATATTGTACCTAATGAGATCAAAGGAAGAGAATAAATGAATACTTGGCAGATTTTATAAGAGTGTAGTTGGCATTTAGCCTAAAAAGTATGGCTATGGTTAATGATAATAACAGATTTTCGGTAGCTGGTTTAGACAACCATTTTTAGGTACTAAAGATACGAAATTCTGCTTAATAAGAAAGGGGCCTCGTGGATAGAGAATGATTGTTTATGCTTGACAGGGAAATGTTAGTTGGACACCTTTCACAAGTATGCCTTTGAGATATTTAGATCAACTGTATTCGAACACTCTACTTATATGCTAATATTGGTGGCCAAAAGTGTTTTATGGAGATTCTTTGATTTCACAAGTTTCTGTAGGTCTCATTTGAAAGGGATCTATGAGAGTGCCTCATAAAGATTGTAGTAGTTAAACAAGTGTGTGACCAACCCTATTGTTCTCTTCCTTTTATTTCAATCATGAAGTCTTGCCTTCACCTTTAAAAAAAAAAGTGCAAGTCTATCTGCTTTTATATTTCGAAGGAGAGGGAAGTCTCTTTAACAATCAGTCATTTACTTCATATAAATGTAATGTCGAGGGCTTCAACCAATAAAATAACTTTGGATCTCCATCAATACAACAATTTGGTAATCATAGTGAGGACAACAAGATGTTTTGGAAGCAATGATAAGCACATTCACATAATCAGGCTTATATATATATATAAAGCAGTCATCACATGATATCAAAGAAGATGGAAAATAAAAAAAAAGGAAGAAAAAGAAGTGAGTATCGAAATAAAAGGAAGACAATAAAAAATGTGGGGAACTTGTGGTGAATACCTTTCCTTAACTTTTTGAAATTTGTTTGATAAATTTGATGGCTACAACATTATTCTTCAACAACTTTGTCCAATTTCACTG